>RHDR01000561.1:0-20800 GCA_009806295.1 Davidsoniella neocaledoniae
TTCCGGATGAAGGCAGACCACCAGCTTAGGGACTCAGACCGCGTCATGTTGGCCCAGGCCATCAATGACGCCTACGCTGGTCTCAAGGGCTGCGTTGCGACAGCACACTGCACAAACCACGGCTTCACAGTGGTAGCTAAGTCGGCCGAGGCAGGCGATCGCCTCCGGGCCCACAAGGCTCTCATTGAGAAGAAGTTCCAAGTCTCCTTCGAGGAGATAACTGATCGACTTGAGTACCGAGTGGTAAAAGATTTTGTGATGCTTCCACAGGCATAGGAGGACCCGCCACCCTCGAACTGGCGGGTAAAATTGCGAAAGCGCACGCTGGAGTGGCGCCGGTTGAGGTCCAATGGACTAAGAACAACCACAAGAACTTGGGTCTGCAAATGACCTTCTTCCCCAAAGAAGTGAACAAGTTCCAGATTGACCAGAGTTCGTTCTCAAGACGAATTCACCCACAGCCAGTCATCCACCAGTGTGGAAGATGCTGGGGCTTTTACAGGCCCCAGTTCTGCCACAAGGCTAATCGATGTGCCAAGTGCGGCCGCGTGGCTCATACTGGTGACTGCAACTCACCCAAGATTTGCAAGTGCCGAGCGAGACCAACTTGCTCGAAAGGCGTCATTGTCCCACCAGACACCTCTAAACTTCAATAGCTTCGCAAGAAGCATCGCGAATTTGACAAATTTTCCCCTACCCATGACTGGTCACAGTCAAGGCCCCCCGTGTGCTGACGTACGCCCGGAAGGTTTCCGCCCTCCGGCCCGTACAGAACCACAGGCATTTCTCCCCCGACATCCTCTCTCTCACCCTTCACTGTTCCCCCGAGATAGAGATAGTCAGCGTGTATCGAGCTCCTAACGGTAGGATGCCTGACAGCCTTAATCCCTTATTCAACATTGATGTTAAAGCTAGCACGATCTTCGCCGGAGATTTCAACTTGCATCATAGGAACCCAACATCTCACGCTCCTCTGGAGCAGACCAACTGGTGCAATGGATGAAATCAAATACCCTTCGACTGGCTAGCCCTATCGGGCAGCCCACACACAACAGAGGCCATGTGCTCGGCCTCGTCCTGACAAATATCCCAGGAGCTACCTCCGTGATCCTGTCGGATGCCCACTCGTCTTCAGACCATGAGTCTGTGGGCACCTTCATCCAACTATGGCAGCAGCAGCCCCCATTAGCCAGACTCAGGATGAAACCTGGGGACAGTGCCAAGAGAGCTGTCAAACGACAGTTCCAACTAAAAGCCGCCGAATGGTGGCAGAGAGTAGCTCCACCCATCTATAGGGAACTAGAGATTCCATGGCCTAAGGGTCCTCCCAATGAGCTTCGTCTTAACAGACGGCATCTCGGGTTCCTACTTCAGTGTCGAACTCAACATGGCGACTTCACGAAAAGTTTCAACACACTGATGCGCATATCTCATGCACCTGCCGGCTCCCAAAGAGTCTCACTCATTTCATAAGGTGCCCTACAGCCCGGCACAGGTACTCCTACTTGGGTCACAACCGTAGCCTGGAACCCTGGACTTCGTTCTTGGGACTCCGCAGGGCGCGTTTCAGCTCTCAACCTTCCTTCAAAAGACGCAATTTCTTGAAGCCCTGTGCCCTCTTCGGCCTTCTTTAGGTGGGGACTCCGCTGCACAGCGCCAACTGTTGATCATCTTGTAGATGCTTCCCTCCATGACCACTAGGGTTAAATAGGGTTCCACCACATTAGAAGCTAGGTACACAAGTAGTTAGTAGATAGACACCGTGCGCATGTCTCTTAAGGTCATGGGTGGGAGCCGCGTCCAATTTTATTGGCCCGCGCTCATTAATAAAATCAAATCAAATCAAAAATATCTAACAAGTCTACACATAGCTGACAGCCTACCATAGTTGTAAGGAAAATTCTTTTTTAGACTCTATAAGAAAGTTAGGGTAGGTGAAGGCGCCTGAGACGCGGGGCTGCAACTTCCTTTTTGTGGCCCATAAAAGGCCAGGGCAGCGCTTGAGCCCAGAAATACGGTTGGTTGAGTGGTGTGGTTGGTGGTGCGACAAGATAGCAACACTATTTTAAATTATTTCCGCCGATAAAAGAACGTATCGAATGGTCACTAATGAAATACTGAGCTTTGTTGTTCTGTTACATGACACTGTCACTCTCCGAGGGGATCCCGTTGTCTACATTGTACGCTGTTGGTACTGCCACGTTCATGCCGGCCCAGGGCATATTTGTTGTTGTCGTTGTTGTCACTTGGGGGTCAAGTTGATCAATATATATTGGCGCATACAAATAGGCAATGGCCATAAATATAGTTGACGAAATAGTGGGCTTAGTAGCATCACGAACAGTTTGTTGGACTAGGGCCGGAAAAATCACACAAATGAGCTTTTAAAGATGGCGGGTATTAGAGTCAACCAATCAGGGAGGGGCGGACTTGTGTCCTCTTTTTTCGGACCGGACTGGATGGCCGGACTTTGAAATAGAAAAAAGTAGGGAGATATGAAATGGGAGATCTAAAATGAGAAATCTACAGTTAAAAAGAGGACGAGACGAGGTTATGAGTTCGCGGGGTTATTGTTGTTTGTTGTGAGCCTGAGATTTAATAGCACCGGATAAGGAGCGACAACCCCTCCCATGAAGAGCTAAAGAGCCTCATCCAACAGTAATATTAACAATATCAATAGACAGAGGCCGGGTTTGCTTGTCACAGTAGTTGTAGTCGCAGCAATAGTGGGCTCCACCCTTGCAGCTTCTTGGCACGACGGGAAAACAAGCGTAGAAGGTACCGACGTTTGCACTTGCCTAGAATGTAGCGCTGGTGGTATTTGTAGCATTATAATCTTCAGTCTCTGGGCGAGCTGCTGCCCCTCACCGACAACACGGCTTGCTTGAGGATTTGTTCGCCTCGTTTCCAAAACACTAAGCAGTCGAGCAATAAACAAAACGCACAGGCAGCTTCTACCTCTGTTGCTTCTAGTGATAAGTAGATCACCTGCACGGGAGGGGCTTATTTTCAGTGTTGGGAGTCCGTCCGTTCTTGGTGTTTGAAGGAACACTAGAAGGAAGCCCTTAGGGACTTCCTAGGAGAAAGAAATAACAAAGGACTACCCATCGTCATGAATAGAAGGAATACATGGCAATAGAAAAGAAAGGATAAAAAGGCAAGAGCCAGCGAAGTGAGGCCGGGGCCTGTGCCTGCCTACAGCTATAGAGCAACTGCTTGGCTGCTGTTGCACTTGCCGTTACGGATTAGGTTGGTTTGTAATTTGTAGCATCTGCTTCGCTTTGGGTTTCGCAGCGTGAGAATTTTTTCGACAACTTCCTTTTGTCTTCCACAGGGCCGTTGCCGCACATATTTAAGAAACAAAGGATATAACCTTTTTAAGAGCCATAGATGTAAATGTAGATGAAAGTCAAGATAACAGAAATAATCACTGGTCTCTTATTAATTCCATCAATCACCAACCATTCATCACCACCAAGCACTAATCATCTATCACTGACCATCAGTCGGTCATCCACAGTGGAAGAACCTCGGCCGTTATTCGCTCAGGTGGTCAGGTCGCATTTGTCCCAAGCAGGTGAGGCGCCCCCGTCCATCGTGTTATCTTCTCTACCGATAGATAGACCAGAGCTCGCGGAGGAAAAACAAAAGTAAAAAAAGGACAAAAAAACCCGAAACAAACCCACGCCAGCGAGCCTATCCAGCCAGTCAGGTCTAGGGATATCGACGTCCATATCCCATCCTTCGTATACCCCCCAAAACGAGCTACCCCGCCACGTTTTGCCTGCTATGGCTTGTTTTGTTTTCTTGCTTTGCTTTGCTTTTTGCTTTGGCCAAGGCAGGACAGGACGTGCTTGGCGGCGTCCCACGGCGCTGTTTTTATGGCTCTGTGCCTCTAATGCCTTTAATAGCAGTGGCTGTAACAGTAGCTTTGTCTTGTCTCTCTCTTGCTTCTGCTGTCGTCCGATTTGTCAATACATAAACCCTTTCTTAGCCGCTTGTTTGTAGACTTGTCTAACTTTTTTTTCTCGTTTCCCAGAATCCTCTCTCGCCATTTCAATTCCTTTTCTTCTTCATACCGCCATCTATCTCCTAACACTTCTCAGACATCACCAATAATTCATCAAAATGGCTTCTGTTCAGCAGCACCTTGAGGCCCGGGGCAAGGTATGCTTTCCCATCTCCTGTTGTCCTTCACGATTCCCCCCCTTCCTGCTCAAGCGCCTTTATTTCTGCAAGAAAAACAGATAGAGGAAGATAGGCCAATGCCCAGTATCTCTTACCGCCGCTCGTACACTGCGGCTGCTTGTCCTTGCGAAGCCTCTGCTTCCATCGCTACTACTGCTACTGTCCTGCTCTGCTGGTTACCACTATTACTATTGCTATTGCTGCCTGCTACGCTTTCCGCTGAGCTCTCCTACTACCGACCGCTCTCGGAGCTTCCCCAAACCAGCCATGTCTTTCTTGCTCCTCCGACTCCTAGTTGTGTTGTTGCTCACTTTCCCACTGCTTAACCAAGACACTAGCCAGCCTATCACTATAGAAGTTACAACGCAGAGCAGCGGCTACTTGACGATACTTGGCTCTATCATACCCTCTTATCGTTCTTCATCATTCTTCATTATACATTGTAATCATCTCTTTATTCGCTAACATGGTCTTCTCTTCTCCTATCCAGATCGCCTGGTTGGCCGGTCTTGACACCGCCTACGCCCCCGAGCGCAACTACCGCCGCTCGTCCATCATCTGCACCATCGGCCCTAAGACCAATTCGGTCGAGGCTATCAACAACCTCCGCAAGGCTGGTCTTAACGTTGTCCGCATGAACTTCTCGTGAGTGTTTCACTATTAGCCTCAACTACTGTCAAGTGCTGCCTTGGATTTTGACTAACAAGTGTCTTTGCTACCATATAGTCACGGTTCATACGAGTACCACCAGTCCGTCATTGACAACACCCGCGCCGCCGAGAAGGCCTACGCCGGCCGCCAGGTCGCCATTGCCCTGGACACCAAGGGCCCCGAGATCCGTACCGGTAACACTGCCGGCGATGTCGACATGTAAGTTTTCTGTTATCTTATGCCTCCCTCAGATCACTCGGATGTTGTCTCCGAGGTCTTGCTTACGAGTCTCACGTTACTAACCATTCGTTAATAGTCCCATTGCTGCCGGTGCCGTCATGAACATCACCACCGACGAGCAGTACGCTACCACCTGCGATGCTTCCAACATGTAAGTCACTTCTTTCTTCAAGTATTTGATCTTCACATGCATACAGTACAGTGACTGACTTTGTGTTTGCAGGTACGTCGACTACAAGAACATCACCAAGGTCATCCAGCCCGGCCGTGTGATCTACGTCGATGACGGTGTCCTGGCCTTCGAGGTTCTGGAGATCGTTGACGAGAAGACCGTCAAGGTCAAGGCTCGCAACAACGGCTTCATCTGCTCCAAGAAGGGTGTCAACTTGCCCAACACTGATGTCGATCTGCCTGCTCTGTCCGAGAAGGACAAGGCCGATCTGCGCTTCGGTGTCAAGAACAACGTCGACATGGTCTTTGCCTCGTTCATTCGTCGTGCCCAGGATGTCCGTGACATCCGCACCGTTCTGGGTGAGGATGGCAAGCACATCCAGATTGTCTCCAAGATTGAGAACCGCCAGGGTCGTAAGTATACAATGCTTTTCCCTTTTAATTTTTTTTCGCTCGGTTCTGTGGTTACCATAACCCTTGACCCTTACTGCGGGGTTGCATGCGCTAACAGTTACCCTTTTTAGTGAACAACTTTGCCGAGATTCTGGAGGAGACCGATGCCGTCATGGTTGCCCGTGGTGGTAAGTGCATACCTAAAACAAACCTCAGAGCAGCTCTATGAAGAATAGTCAATACTAACAATTTGTAGATCTGGGTATCGAGATCCCCGCCGCTGAGGTCTTTGCTGCCCAGAAGAAGCTGATTGCCATGTGCAACGTTGCTGGCAAGCCCGTCATCTGTGCCACCCAGATGCTGGAGTCGATGATCAAGAACCCCCGCCCCACCCGTGCCGAGATCAGCGATGTCGGTAATGCTATTGCTGACGGTGCTGACTGTGTCATGCTGTCGGGTGAGACCGCCAAGGGTGCCTACCCCAACGAGGCTGTCAGCGAGATGTCGCAGGCCTGCCTGATGTCGGAGAACTCTATCCCCTACGTCGCCCACTTCGAGGAGCTGGCCAGCTGATCAAGCGCCCCATCTCCGTTACCGAGTCTTGCGCCATGGCCGCTGTCCGCGCCTCGCTGGACCTGGGTGCCGGTGGTATCATTGTTCTGTCCACCTCTGGTGACTCTGCCCGTCTGCTGTCCAAGTACCGCCCCGTGTGCCCCATCTTCATGGTCACCCGTAACGCCTCCGCTTCTCGCTACAGCCACCTGTACCGTGGCGTGTACCCCTTCCTGTTCCCCGAGGCCAAGCCTGACTTCAACAAGGTCAACTGGCAGGAGGATGTCGACCGCCGTATCAAGTGGGCGGTCCAGGAGGCTCTGGCTCTGAACGTCATCAAGACCGGCGACCGCGTCGTTGTTGTCCAGGGCTGGAAGGGCGGCATGGGTAACACCAACACCCTGCGCATCGTCACTGCTGACCCCGAGAACCTGGGCATTGGCCAGCAGGCTTAAATGTTTCCTTCTTTTCCAACGATGAACTAGAAAGAATAGGAGAGCAGAAGGCGAAGATTGGGAAATGAAAATTGTTTTGTCTATATTATAGGCTGCGGAAAGGATGTTCTACATACCATCATCATCATCATATCCATATCTTTAATGAATGAAGAAAAAAAATAATCAAAACATCTATGTAATTGTTTGTACACATGTATTGTGAATAGCCGAGTGATTAGCGTGCAAGGGAAGAATGAAATATCAGGGCGGCTATAGCGGGCGTTTTCGATAGAAGCAAAGACATGAATTAAAATATATTTCACAAGTAATATAGTTGTAGGCGATGGGAGGCGCTAAAGGGATGGCTTTAGAAGGGCTGGAAGCGAGCTAGAAGGCGGTTCTATATGTAGTTGAAGGAAGATCAAACAAGACGATGAAAGGCATGTCAAATTGACCAAATATAATTTCCTGATTTGTTAATCTTTTGTTGGAGTGTAAATACAGAT
Source organism: Davidsoniella neocaledoniae (assembly GCA_009806295.1). Classification (NCBI taxonomy): domain Eukaryota; kingdom Fungi; phylum Ascomycota; class Sordariomycetes; order Microascales; family Ceratocystidaceae; genus Davidsoniella; species Davidsoniella neocaledoniae. Next base: position 7,139 of record RHDR01000561.1, read on the forward strand.
ACATAGAACAATATATTAAAGCAAGACTGATATGAGTTGACGTATGTGTATTAGCGAGAGATGGTAAGTTACATAGATCTAGTAATTTAGGGTTATACAGCAGGGTTGTAATGATAGACGTTGGCAGCGGAATATAGCAGATTATGTTGATCTTAGTTGAAGACGGTCTCGTCAATTAAAGCTTTTAAAGTCGATGGTCTGAATACCAAGAAAAAATGAGAAATACAGAAAAATGCAAACAAATGAAACAGTAGTTCATGTGCTCTTTTACAGCGAGAATTTCCAATGGCTTGAAAAGGGCTTGCATATGCATAGCATCATGTAGTGGACGATATTAATATAACGATAGGTTTTTATACAATCATAATGGCTTTTATTCATGCTGCATAGACGCCTTGTGCTTCAAAAGCTGGAATCAGATGTACTTATCCTTGAGGAACGTGAGAAATATAGTAAGAGAGTGGAAGAGGGAAGAGAAAAGAATGTAGAGGAACATGAAGAAACAAAATAATTTTCTTTTTTTTCTTAGTGTTATCTTTTAGGGCGTAATAATAAGAAGATGAGCTCGCACGTAAATTGGGCGATTTATACTTGTAATCTCTCAATATTGAAGAAGAACAAAGAATCGTTTCCTATTTTCTTCCCAAAAAAGATGTATGAATAGTAGAGTTCAGCTCTGTAAAAAAAGGAAATGGGAATGTGATAGCTAATTCCAAGTAATGAACTTCCTTTTTTCCTTAGATGTACTATATGTATGTACCATGATTTAACTTGTATTTTCTTGTCACCCGCTTATCACAAAATCCAAATAACCTGAAAAGCATAGTTCTTGATCCGATCTGATCTGCTTTTTCATAATCCCCCAACACGAAGCTGATCAGGTCGGAGCTTTTTTTTCTCTTTATTTCAATTTTCTTCTTCTTTGATTCGGATCTTTTTTTTTTCTCTGTTTCTTACGTGAACCAACAAAATTTTGAGGCGTTTCTTACAGTTGATACTTGGACCAGCCCTTTTTATTTAATTTCCATTCAGCATTTCATAACTGCCTTCTTTTCTAGAGTTGACAGAACACAAAAACCTCTCAAATCTTTGTCTTGCTGGAATAAAGAAAGACAAGAAGAAACACTTGCATCTAGAGACATTAGTTGCTTCTCCTATTTTTTCCTTTGATATATTTCTTTTTTTCCTGTATACGCTATATCCTATAAACTTCGTGATATCTTATCTGCTTCTTTTTCTTTCGTCTTGTTCTCTTAGGTCTGCTATTTTGCCCTCCAGCCTAATTTATAGACGGAACGAGGCCCAACCATATTCTTGATATCATGATTCCAAGATGAATTCGATTGCGTCTGTTTCTACTGCGTCGGCCATAACGACATTTACCAGGCCAAATTTTCAAAATAATACACAACAATACGAACAAGAGCAATATCCAGCTCCTTCATTTGCTATAACTGATACCACGATATATGGTCTCGTGACTCTGCTGATCAACAACTACGTTTTATGCTACGATCTTCTCGAATCATACAAGCTTGCACGAAGTGGAGGTCGTCGAAATCATTATCGTGGGAGTAGCAATGGCAGCAATAATGATGGCCATGGTAGAAAGACTAAATATTGCTCGTTGGCGACCTCTTATAGAATGTCTGCTATACGCATCCATACTTTGTACAGCGCAGCAGAAGCAAAGCTGGGGAGAGAATTCAGCGTTGGTCACGGTACGTCATTACGAAAACAGAATAGGCCGTGCATGTATGTTCTAACTGAGTTTACAAAGAAATATATCGTCAAGATCTTTTGGCTATCGTCCAAGCCATTTCCCGCGTCCGCGAAGTCCTTCGAAGTGCACCAACTTACTCAGACTCGCCATCACCATCATCGCTTCCCTTTGGGGGTTTGCTAGCTACATCTGAAGCTATGCGCCGAGATGCTATACATGTCCTCACACAGCAATATCATGCTATATCGACTGCGCGACAATCAGCACAAGAACTACCCGGTGATATGCCCACATATACAACCACAGAACAGCAAGAGAGACTTGTAAGAGCCACCGGATCACGAGATTATCCGGGGATAGGTCGTGAAAGCGTTAGTTCCATCACGGAATCGCTAGCTGAGAATCACGATAGTAGATATAGAGGCGAGAATAATGAGGATGAAGATGAAATGGCTACGCCAACCATATCGAGCATGACTTCTCGCCAGAGACTCTACGCACTAATATGTGCGATGGCACTGTGCTTCCATCGCCTCCATATACGCCAAAGCAGGCTCTAGGCAAATCCCGACCTATTTCTGCCGCAACAGCCTCCTCTTCGCGCACCTCTTCAGACTATCTAAGTTGTCTTTCCGGACCACTCTCACGCACACCGTCTTCAGCAGCATCTTGCTCTGCATCGTTGAACCACTACACAAACACCCACCGACATACCCGCAGTGCAAGTAGCAACAGCAATAGCAACAGCAGCAGAAGCACCACACATGTATCGCCGACCTCTTCTTTTTCTACTATGCGCCGCACATCTTCTATAGCGACATCTACCGCATCCTCGCGGGCCATGACTATACCTGCCCGATACCCGTCTCTCCTAACGCCTAAGAATGGCGTTTTTAGTGTGTTTTGCGCAGCGGCTTTGGCGCTACAAGTTGATCTGTCGCGTAGTCTGCCGCCTACTAGCATTGATGATGCTGTTGATGATGGGCGTTGGTGTCATCGCTGCGGCTATGCGTGGCGCGAAGAACATGCTATGAAAGCTATGTCTGCGCAACAACGTACGTCTAGTGATTCATCTTCGTTGACCCGTAGCGTACCAAAACGTGTGTCAGGGGCAAGTCTAGCGACGACTAAATCTTCATCTTCTACTACATCTACGTCTTCTTCTTCGTCTACGGATTCCCCCGTGGTTAATGGGATACTCAAGGAAGGCTTCCGCCTGACGCAGCGGTTTCTGGCTAAAAGTCATGCGAGTAGAGATACATTTGGGTGTGTTTTGTGCACTTCAAAAGGCCGTACGGATGTCTATGGAAGCGTACAGGCACTTAAGGAGCATATAAACGCGGAACATACCAAGTGGCAGATGCTGCATGATCGGGACTTGGTCGGAAGCGACGTAGCCCGAAGGGCGGCCGGCATATAGATATTAAAGCAGAGGAATACATTGGCATAAATTTGGGGTGTCTTGTTCTATTTCAAATATTGTATCATAATAAGCTAGCTCATATACCCTTTGGACAGTAGTGCCATATGATTATGCCATTCGTTTCTTTAGTATTTCCCTTCAAACGAACACCCTATATGACTGCATGGCATTTTGTTCGTCACAGAGACTTCCTCTGACACACCGAGACATGCCAACTGCTGTCCCTGTCTTCTTGAGCATGGAACGATTCTCTGATTGACTTCATGGGTGCATCGGTGATGAACCCAGACCTCGATTGTGCACATGATGAATAGTTATAGTAATATGCCGTGCCGATGTAGATGGAGTAATACTAGAACATAAGTATATAGCTTCTATCATGGGTAGAAAATAAACTTACTAGATATAGTCAAGAGCAAATGTAGTTACTACTTTAGAAAAAAGAAAATGTTTCGTTAAAGTTAATACTTGTCGAAATCTCTCAACAGTTGATAGTATTCAATTATATATAGCATGGTGTAAGTCGATAATTGGAGTTGCCTATCTCCTATCTTTACGCTATAATCGAGCTCCGTTTTAAGATAGAATCGGGAAATAGATTGGAAATGATGTACCGAGTCCCCGTCTAAGTCAAGTCCGCTGATTCCGCTTCAGAAAGCCCATGACTAATCAATAACTAACATCGCGTTTCGTACAAGACCGTCCTATATTTTATTTTCTAGTTCGAAAAAGCCCCGCACAGGCTGATGCTGCTACGTATTATCGGGCCGTAGATCATGTTGGTTGCCGTGTCGTGATGTTTATGTGCTATGGAGACACAGATGGCTGTTTTTTGCGTGGCCTCTAGCTATATATCCGTCCCTTCGCTCTACTAAACTTGGTAGTACGACCGAGGATTTATGCTCACTTAATGTGTAATAGTTCAGTGATAACTAGAAACGAACTTGACAAAGTGCTTATCTATTAAATGTATATAACTACGTACTGGTATATTTTATGTATTGTTCTCTTTTGAGATACAGAAATCTGTTACTCTCGAATATCCCCGAAGAAAAACATAGTTTCTTCAGCTTGACCAACCATTATTTGATATAGTGCACAACGATCCTGTCTGATTCGACCACCAGACTATCAATATATGGATCATGAGAAGTACCAAGCCTGTACCGACGTTCCACGATACTAATGGTCGTGTTGGTGTCCTCTGCGCTGTTCTATCGGGACCTTGTGTTTGAAGCGAAGAAGAAGGACTGCCTTGTGATATAGGAAGCAACAAATCGAGACCCGCCACACCAGCAAGTACAACTGCCACGCCGAGACGGGGCGCATACGGCGTACATGGTTGTGCGATGGAAACTACCTTTGCCAAAAACAGTACCCAGCGAAATAATAATAGTGCCGGGCCACCGATGATCTCAGCCAGGCGATTGAAAACGACAAGACCACGGAAGACCCTCCACGCAACTACCTGATCAACATGTTCAGTAGCCATTGGTGGTGCCATGAGTAACGGCATGTTCTGTGTATGATTTAGCATGTCGCCTGGGGATGGAAACGATTTGCGTGTAGGCGACCGCTGGAGTGCACGGTCAATATCTGAGGCCTCAGAAACACACTGATGGCTAAACTGGGACGGATTGCTATGGAATGAGTCCTGACTACGTGAAAGTGCCATGGCATGTGGTCTTAGTCGTGGACTATCTAGTTCTCCACGTTCGCGATCCCGACCAGAAGCTCGAGAGGGTTGTGGCATAGCGAATGGGTTTGGGCCAGTGGTGGGTAGTGAGTTGTGCTTGATAGGCGGCGACTTCCGCGGATCTAGAGAAAGATGTGTGTAGCGTTAGTTGATTCGTTTGATACTGGGGCTAGTTATGCGGGCCGCATAGTGGTTACAACTAACCGGGAATAGGCGTCGTGGATGGTGATGGTGTATCCAGCGGCTGGACGCGTCTCAAGCCAAGCGGCGGCGAGACTCGGGTATTACTTTCGAACGGCGACTCTGTCTTGATAGCAGCAAGCACTTCAGCGGCACTAGGACGATTTGCTGGATCTAAAGCCAGTAACGTCTTGAGTAATTGGTACAACTTCGGCGGCAAATCGGGCCGTTCGCGGCGCTCCTCGTGAAAGCCCTCCCAGTGTAGAATCTCTGTGCGCAGGAGATCAATGTCCTCAAGCTCCTCTTGCACAGCGTTTGAGTTACGGTACGGCAGGCGGCCAAAGCACATAAAGTACAGGATCATTCCCAGCGAGAAGATATCCGACTTGGTGGTAAAGTTTCCGTACTGGCCGTCTGTGTCCTGTCGCAGCACCTCAGGGGCACAATAGGAGATAGTGCCAGTCGAGCCGGTTGACTTGCGAGCAGCATTCTCGACCTGCACTTCGCCAAAGTCACTGATTAAGCAAGTGGCAGTTCCTCCGTCATGGTGCAGTAGGCAGTTGCTTGGTTTGAGATCGCGATGGATGTAGCTGTTGGCATGCAGATATACAAGACCCGATGTGACATCCTTGAACAGTGAGTAGATCTCCTCAAGTGAGAGCTTACGTTTAAGGTCCTGCGGTGCCTCCATATGACCCTTGGACCGGCGTCGCATTTGAGCTTTGAGGTCCTCCTTAGTTGCCGCAGCCGGAGCCGAGCCGACTACATAGTTGAGCAGATCACCGCCGTTGCAGTACTGCTGGAGGATAAAAGCGCAGGCCACACTCGGCCCAAACATGGTAAGCTGGACGTCCTCTAGCCAGACATGGCGATACGAAACGAGGTTTGGGTGCGATAGCTTGGCAAGCAGTTCGACCTCGACCAGAACTAGGGCAAGACTAGGTTAATGGAATGATCAAAATACATGTCTTATCTAAAGTTTGCATGCTCGCACTTACCTTTCTCAAGCCAGGCGTGGTCGTTGCCCACAGGGACTCGCTTACAGGCGAAATGACCTATCCAGGGTTAGTCAGGATCAAAAAATAGAGTACTTGAACCTACCGAGAGCGCATCCGTCAATCTGATGCCGCACTAGCAGGACGACGCCCTTGCCGCCCTTGCCAAGCACGCGCTCCTCAACAAAAAACGTCTTGAAGTAGTTGGGACTGAACGCCTCCCGCTTGATGCGAGCCCCTGGAGCGACATTCTGCGGTACGTCCTCGTGATCATCGACAATGGCACTAGACGACGCTGATACACTGCGCGGCAGAATTGGTGGCGCGTAGCGTCTTAATGGCGTCCGGGGCCCAGATGGGCCGGAGACTTGGCTATGAAGGTGGTTGTCGTGGTTCTCTCCATAGTAAGAGCCATTACGCAGCATCCGGAAGTATTCCGGGTCCACGTATGACTCGTGGCGAGCGCCGGACGCCGGAGACCCATCAAAGCTCCGGTCGGATGACTGACCAGCTCCGTTACCACCAAGAGGTTGATGGCACGTCGGACACTCAGTTAAAGAACGCAAATCGAGTTGCTGCGACGTCGGATCTCGCACGACGATAGCATTGCGGTGGCGTCTAGCGCGGATCTTGTTAGTGGGAACTGCCCATATAAAAAGGGCTCCATATACCACCGCTTTACCGCGGAAAAGAACAGTCTAGGTACTGAAGAATGCTACTCACAGCACAATCTCGCGGCCCTCAGAAGAAGAATATGGAATCAAGGATAGTGACATTGGCGGTTTGAATAGGCTCGCTCTTACTCGAGATTCTTTTACCCTGGGCGAGAAAAGGAGACAGATCGGCAGATCAAAGCAAAGGTAGAGAAAAAGCAAAGGCAAAGTTGAGCGACTTGAAAAAATATATTCTGCTTCGGGGATAACAAGTAGTAAATAGTAGACGATTTTGGTGATAATAATAATATAGACTCTGGCGTTGGTAGTTTCCTTTCCTTGTTGTTGTCTTGGCCCTTCCTTTTTATCCTTTTTATACAAGGCTGGATGTGATAACTTCTGTCGAATGTTCAATCTGGACGAATCAGAAAATACTACAATTTGAGAAAAAAATATTAATCCTGTTCAGGCCAAGTAAGGTAATTGCAGGGCCAATGAAGATTGTGAGATTGTGATGCTTGGGGGGGGCAGTTTCCATCCTGTTCACTGCTAGAGCTTTATTTGAGCACTACCAAGTCCTGGTGATCATGCCTGTGGCGTTGTTGTGCTGAGAGCAAGCACTTTGCCGCCGATCACACTGTGTCAGCACTGTGTATATGCTGGTAAAGATATAGTGTTTGCAAAGTGTAAGTTATGTGACAAAATCACAGTATCATTTTGTCCTGCCAGTGCTTAACCCTAATGTTGACGTCACACGATAAACTCACCTTATTTCGGTCCTTGAAACGAGCTTCTCCTCCTGTTGGCAACTTAAATCTCTGTGAAGACATAAATTTGTTCCCGGTGGGATTCGATCAATCTGCACGTGACGGTGGGTAACCAGACTTGAATCTTGTCTTTGTATTCCCACTGTGACGCTCTCATGCAAGGCACCGCTACAGCGAGTTTTCACAGTCACAGGTCACAGTAGCAGTTGTAATTGATAGTAGATAATGGAAGTAGTAAAAGTTAAAAGTATATTAGTGATACAGTTTGGAGTACATATGTATATAAATAAGAAAAGATATAGAAAATCATGGAAAGATAAGGGGAAAAAGGGATGGAAGTGTATGCTAATGTAACAAAGGAAAACAAAAAAAAGTAAAATAAAGAAAGAACAGAAGAGAAGAGAAAAGAAAAGAAAAGTACTTATAGCATACCGTTTTCAACACCACTTAGACCTCTACCTTCAATTTAGTGGCGGATACCCGATACGTGGAATCTACCGCCTAGCCTGCGATTGGCTGCCATGTTGTTTCTCGAAGACAGGCTGCGCTTAGTCACGAGAGTTCCAGTCTGGCCACCAGATTTGATAGGTTCACCGCCGGTGATACTTCCGGGGCCAAAGTCCGGCTCACCGCCAAGAGAGCCCCAGATATCGCCAATGTAGTTAGTAGCGGCCACACCCTTCTTGAAAGTGCAATCCCACTTGAACAAGATGCCCTTAACAATGTTGATACCGGCGTTGTAGAGGTTGTCGACGGCAATGGTGAACCCGTTTTGATCAACAACTAGCAGATGGTCATAGGCAGAGATACCAACAGGCGGGCGGTCAAAGTCGGAGCCAGATCGCATCAGGATCATACGGCTATAGTCGACGAGACCTTCGATGGACAGACGCACAAAGACTTCAAGAATAGCGCTGTCTTCCTGGGCCGTCATACAATACTCGGCACTACCATTGGTCCACACAGTGCTGACGTTGTCAAAGCTCTCGGATAAGAGCTTACCACTGTAGTAGACGTCGCTGGTAGCCGTGTCACACTTGACGACAGACGGAGGCTCAGTAGCAGCAAGCATCTCGGCACCCATGGGAGCATAACGTTGGCGATAGTCATTGGCCTCATCAGAGTCTGCTAGCGAGGCATTCGCCGTGAAACCAAAGGCAAGATCGCGCAGCGCCTCGTTAAGCTCGAAAACCTCAGAACCATACAGATCAGTTGGGTACTCGAATGGCATGGTTTTGCCATACGAGACGTAGCCCGTAGTCCAGTTGTCCGGCATCTCACGCGGGTCAATCTCATACTGTAGCGCAACTTGGACTGAGTACTTGGCTAGTGCCACGCTGCCAAGTGTGGCGCGCTGTGGGTTGACTCCAGCAATGCCTGCAATGAGGATGTAGGTCGAAGTCAGGTCGAATAGAGGCGATAGGCCCATGGCCATGGCTGTAGACGCCGCGTTGATCTCGCCCATCGACGTAGTTACCTGACATACGGAGTGATCCTGTGTGCAGTGAATGTACGGATAAAGCATCGACAGACCGGGAGAAGCTGTCTCGACTGCCTCAAGGTCACCGAGTCCACTCTCACCCCAGCGCTCGTACCAAATGTTGGCTTCCGACGGGAACTATGGTGCGATTAGAAGCTAGGTTAATGATAATAAGGCCAAGAGAAGACTTACTAGGCTGAAGATGAGCACCTTGGGCGCAATCTTAGGCGGAGCGGGAATTGGGGCTCCATTAGCGTCATTAGCGCCCGAACCGGGCTTCACCGTCTTGTTACCAACGGCATACGCACTAGCAGACGGCGCAAAAATCAGTGATGTGCTGGCCAACAGCAACTGATGAAAAGTTGAACCAAAGAGCATTGTGAAGAAGCCAAAGTCTTAACTGTAAGTATCTATGAAGAGATAGACTGTATATATCAAGGCTTCTGGTGCTGATCAGATACTAGCAAAAGCACCCGATAAGTAGCCAAAGCGCAAAGAGAACGAAAGGCAAGACTCGAACGGGAAGAGGCAGATCTGATGCTCTTCTTATGCAATCCCAAGACAGACCACAAAGTAGAGACACGAGATAGCTGAAATCTTTCCTACAAGATTGTTGACTCAGGCAAAGTAAACCAAGCCTGATGTCTAGATCAGACCCGAGAACGAGGACCGAGATGAGCAATGAAAGAAAGGGAAGGAAGATAAAACAACAGTGAGTACCACTCGTGCTGCTAAAGTGTGACTATAGTACCTGAAAACACTACAAGAGCGTTGGCTTGGCACGTGCGACTTAAGCGGCTGTGAGACTGTCTGTCTATCGGTATGCTGTTTGACTCTCCTCGTTCGCTACACAAGGAACCAGAAGGGAAACAAGCCGAGCCAATATCGGCTAGAACAAAGATGGCGATATGTCCACGAGAAAGAAATGGAAGAGAAGAGTTGGGATAGGCCAACAGCAGGATACCCGAAGGGTTCGGGTTGTCTTCTAAGAAATTGAAGTGGTCTTAGACTTAAAAACAAGAATGATTGTCTTGTTCAGGGTGCTGGCACAGGAAAAAAAGACTAGAACAACTAAGAAGCATCATGTCGGGCATTCTCGTTGTTTTGTACTGCCCAGTGTTGTAAGCCAAACATCGGTCCAGATAACGCCAGTTCCCAATTAGGAACCCGGATTCCGGAGCGCAAGTACTCTTTTGCCATGATTTTTAGCTTAAATCTTCTTTTTTCTTCTTTCCGGACATATAAACTAGCTAATCAAAGTGGTGTGGCGGGAATTGTATAATAAAAAAATTACAAAAGACGCCTTCCCCCACACAACCAACGTTTCTTTATACAGCCCATGCGCCGATGACGATCAGTTGGGTTGCATCGAGAGATAAGCACTGTGGTCTTAAACACCAAAACAACGCCGCCTTATCTTGACAATCACGAGCTAGAGTTGCAGCCGAGGATCGTGAACCTGTCAAAGTCCCAGTAATAGAAGGCGGGAAAATCGGCCAGCAACATGATACACACAGTAGCTTGCCCGGCCTTCCGGCGGTGCTATGTTGGACGCCGGCCTTAAAAAAACAAGAGGCTTTTTGTTATTGATTTCTCGTTCTTCTCCCCCCTCCTTCCCTTGTGTCCGTAGGGCCTCTTTCCAAGCAGGCGCTTATCTATCGTTATCTAGCATGCTAGTTTTGTTCCAACGACAAGCTCTTTTTTTGTCATTTGTTGATATACTTTTCTTGATTTGGGGGCATGTCCCCAAAAGCAGTGTAACTTGGATCTCCGATATAGCCTACCGGCTAATGGATAGTATGGGATCGGCGGCGCAATTTGCCGCTTGCAGTTGTGGACGAAAATCAACCCAAATGAAAAAAATGCCACTCGGAAGCAACGATAACATCGAATTCATCTTTTTCTGTGGCTTTGGAATATCCATTTTAATTACTCCAGAGCTTCTAATCTTCTTGCTATTTACTAATTATGCGAAAGCGAGTCTTTCTATCTTATCTGCAGGTTTCCGACTCCGGACGAACACCGCAGATCGAGGCCCTGGCCGACTACTACTCCAAGCCATTCTATCATAATACGGAATTTAGAGTCTAGCATACATTCTAGTCCACATATTAAAAGCCCCATATATGCTCTGATAAGAAGATATTCGATCGTTGGAGAAAGACAATTTCGTTTAGGTTTCTGATTCTGCCTCTGTATCTCTACCCGATCTCTGACGAATTTGTTTATCCATTTTGAAGTTGTTATCGGGAGAACAAGAAAACAAAACGAAAGCCAAACATGAGAGAAAATAAGCCTGTTTAGTAGGCGAGATAAAGCTTCAAGGAAAAAAAGCCAGAAAAGACCCGAAGGAGGCCATGTTTGATACGGGTTGTTACATGCGGACAAAGATAGATGCAGTTTTCGTGGTAGTACATGTACACACACACACACACACACACAAAAGAGTTTTCCTCGTTCTGCAGGTTCAGGTTGCCGGTTGACAGGTTACAGGCGATGGTTCAACAGAGATCGATAAGTAGATGAAACCAAGGCAATTATGTTGCATGAATGAAAGTAAGTTTCGACAGCGTTAGAGATCAAGGCCGTCATGATACGTCGTCAAGAGAATGGCTACAGAGAAAACTGTCAGATGTAGTCCTGTGTAAGTCTTCTGCCAAGTCTTGTGCCAAGATCGACTAATAATCATCATCTCATAACATCTTCTCTTTCATTAACCCTAACCCCATGGAGATACACGTGATCTACAACTATGGTCAAATTATCTCTCTTTCCACCACAAATCATATGTTCTGTAAAGTCCGCCACGCTACTTCAGAATATCTTTGGTTGTCCTTCCTGCTATGGAAACCTTGGATATCGACCCGTCTGGTATCCGGATGCAGCAAGACTTTATCACTGCTACCCATGAAGCTAGCCTAATCGAAATCTTCCGCCACGGCCTTGACTGGCCTGAGCGTAAAGGCCGCCTCTCACTCCACTACGGCTTCACATTTAGCTACAAGACGTTTGGTATTGACCAGGACATTCCTTTTATCCCATTCCCAGACTGGCTGCTCCCTCTGCTTCCTGACTATGAGGGTCGACCGCCGGACCAAGTCTGTCTCCAGCATTATCCTCCAGGGACAGGCATCCCACCCCACGTTGACACACACAGCGCCTTTGACCAGCTATATGCGCTTTCTCTGGGAGCGCCGATAGCGATGCAGTTCAAAGATGGACGGCCTTCATCTGAGTCTTCTACTAGTAGTTCCCGTATCGTCGATGTAGACTTGCCAGCACGCAGTCTTATCCAGATGAGCGGCGACTCGCGCCTACACTGGACTCACGGCATCCGAGCCCGTAAGACGGATCAATTGGCTGATGGAAGTTGCCGGCTGCGGGCTGATCGGTGGAGTTTGACTTATCGTTGGCTTCGTGAGGGTGCCGAATGTGAGTGTGGAAACGAAAAGCTGTGCGATACTGCCCAGCGTCGGCTTGGCATAGAACGGGAATATCGATGGAAAGTAGCGAATAAGACAAGGGATGAATCAGATACAAGGGAGCAAAGGAAACCATGAATATAGAACGAATTTGATTTCAAATTCAAATGTCTACCCACTGCTTCTAACTGATTATCATAATATAGCCCTGCCATATAAAGTGTCGATCAGGCCATTGCATTACCATCATGAACATGAGCGACATATTATATTGATAGATAAAATCTGTGATATTAGAAGGTCCACTAGTAGTAGGACTACATTCTGGAGAAGGCAGACCTGTACTTTTTGTACAAACTCTTTTCATGATTACCGAGGTCCTGTATAACTCAACATATCACCCAAAACTTCATCAATAGGTACTGTCTTTACCTTATGACTGTACAGTGAGATGCATTTAATGGACGTCTCTTTATTGAAGGCCCTAGGCTACAAGAGCACTATTTGTTATCTTTTAAGTCACGAAGATCAATAGTATGAATAATAGAAGTATAAATTTTATTAATTTGTTGGTAATAATTTGTATACCAGCCTTTTGTATGACTAACAGTCTTTCGTATCTATTTGTCAGTGATTCTGCTAGACGCTCGAGAATAGTCGCTTCTATAGAGTGCCAGGCTTCCTTCGCAGCAGCTATCAATTTCTCAAGAGTCTCTTTAGTATCAAAGGCCATTTGGAGCCCTGGATGGAGGCGATAGATCTCTGCCTTCATCAGGGCCCAAAGGCTCTCTATAGGGTTGAGGTCTGGTGAATAAGGTGGCTAAACCATCACTTCTGCACCCATCTCTTCAAGAAGCTTTGTGACGACACGGGCTATGTGTGTTCGAGCATTGTCGAGCATGAAGATATCGCCAGGCTGGATGAAACCATGATGAACAGTACTATAAAGGTCTCTCATTTTTTGTCCGGTAGCTGTCCAAGAGGCTGGTGATTGTGGCCGTAAGAAAGAACAATTTGGCGTAATCGAGTCGGGTGCTATGGATGAAGCACAGCAACAAGATTCCAGCGCCGCGTGGTCGGGCATCCGGAACCTTCAAAAAGGCTGCCCGCCGAGTGTGAGTATGGCTCCCTGAGGTGAGTGCGAGAAGCTCGGGAGACCAGTGATCGAAAAAGTGCGGGGTCGGTCGCTGGTGAGAACATCCCTCGAGAGGGGAAAAAGTCGGGCTCAAGGCCTCATAACTCGATGCATCAATGAAGACAAGTGTCTAAAAAGATAAAAAGAATGGATAGCAGCATTGGGAATATGTGCTGGTCGCTCTTGAA
>RHDR01000562.1:0-20728 GCA_009806295.1 Davidsoniella neocaledoniae
TTTTTTTTTATATTTTTCTGTTTTCATTCTTGACGTTCCCTATATTTATATTATACTCTAATTCTGCGTCTGCTGTGTTGTCTCAGCGTATCTTCATTTTTAGAGTGCATTTTCCATACCTTCATATCCACTCATACCCGAATCAAACCAACATCCAGCAAGCTTCGGCTCACAACCTCGTACTCGACCCTTACCAGAACCCTCTTCTCAACAGGCTTGGGATTAATTTATACCATCCACTTACGTGGAATACATTGTTTTCGGTACGGGCTCCGGTTCTACTTTTCTTCTTTGCCGATCCCCCCACAAATTAGCGACGTACTCGAACAAAAATTCCCACCATTAGTACCATCAACAAGAGGTTCGCTAGTAATAGAATAGTAGAGACAAGCCATACCAGCAGTATCACTAAATTACCACTGCTACGACCAAAATCCGTCTACCATACTATCTGATAGTCTCATCCCTTGGCTCTCCCGATCTGACGTCCCTTTCGATCACCATAATGGACCCCCAGCAACACTACATTCCGGCTGAGGCGCCTGACGATATGCCCCCTGTTGGCTTTACTCCCGTTGATGACCCTTCTCTCTTCGCTAATAACGCCCCTCATACAACTTCTCTTCCTCATCATCCAGTCTCATACTCTGCTCCTTCATCACGGCCGTCTACAGGTCACCACCACAGTCAAAGCCTCGACAACGCTACTTCTGCCTCACCACACTACGATCGCCCCGAAGACATCGACCGCTACTCCACACAACCCGCTCACATGATGCCACAAGCTGGTTCTATATCACGACCGCCATCTGGTCTATCCGGTCAGCAACAGCAAGCTCAGCCAGGCTCATCCTACGAATACCAAGCCAGGGCATCTGCAGCTGCCGAGCAAGCTCGTCGCGATCATGTTGTGATCAAGGTCGGCATGGTCGGCGATGCGCAAATCGGCAAGACAAGTCTCATGGTGAAATATGTCGAAGGCAGCTGGGATGAAGACTACATTCAGACTCTCGGTGTCAACTTCATGGAGAAAACTATTAGTATCCGTAATACGGAGATCACGTTTTCTATTTGGGATCTTGGTGGTCAACGTGAATTTGTCAACATGTTACCCCTTGTGTGCAACGACGCTGTCGCCATCCTATTCATGTTCGATCTCACCCGCAAGAGCACTCTCAACAGTATTAAGGAGTGGTATCGCCAAGGGCGCGGCTTCAACAAGACTGCTATCCCTATCTTAGTGGGAACCAAGTACGATCATTTTGTGAACTTCCCTCGTGAAGAGCAGGAGGAGATCTCGAATCAGGTACATACATGACAAGCATCATATACCGCACTTCATGCATCAAACTAACAGTGTTTACTGTAGGCTCGTCGGTTCGCTAAGGCGATGCGTGCTGCTCTTATCTTTAGCAGCACAAGTCACAGTATCAACGTTCAAAAGGTAAGTTTTTTTCTACAAAAAATATATATATACTCATCTTCTTAGCAATATCCCACTAACTCCTATTATAGATATTCAAAATCGTGCTATCAAAAGCATTCGACCTGAAATGCACTATTCCCGAAATCGAAAATGTCGGCGAGCCACTTCTACTATACCAGAACTGCTGAAATCTACACAACACTATCTATTTTATGGCCACCCTTTTTACCGTATGACGATACTCAAACATCAAAGGAGGTCATGGTTTGACTCTTCTTGGCTTTCGGCAGTGCCGTAGCCTTGTAGTGACTAAGCCTATATTTAACGGGATTGGCCTAACAATAAATCTATCAACAACGGTGGAGGTTGCGCCCTGACGGCGTCTGTGCAGTTTCGCTACGATGCGGTGTAGAATCCGACGGCAACTTTACCTACGATGAAAAAAGGGAAGCCCGCTCATACAGTCTCACGCCATCATATGTGGAGTGGAATCTTCTGCTCATAAATCCCTTTCTCTTATACACTATCATCATGACGCCGCCCTTGATTTTTATTCATATCTTTGGGCTATTCAAGTTCCCCCCAAGCTGCAACCGGTATCACTACTATCATTATTATACTCCCTACCACTACTCTAAACACTATCATGACTACCTACAATACATCTCAGACGAAAGAATTGCATTGAACAATGATATACCAGAGTTCTTAAGTACACTAAGCACCTATTAATCATAGGGATAACTATAACTATACCTTTTTTTACTTTTACCGGCATCTTTAACATCAAATAGTCTCTTTAAACAATAATCATATAACAAAAAACATAAAAAACTGTCTTTTTTCATAACCTTTGTTCAAATCTCCCCCGTTCTCTTTGACGTGTCATTTTTTTCCATTCGTTGGGTTTCATTTCCTTTTATCCATCACGTTCAAAGTCTTGTTTTTTTTATCACATGCCCATATACTCCTTTCCAAAGCCCTAACCCTTAATTCAAATATACAAATTTCTAACTTCTTATAACTCAGAATTTCGCAGAGTTGCTGGACCAACAATGAAGTTTGCTTTATCTCTTTTTTTTTTCTTTTTTATATCACAGTTCATCATAGTAACAAAAGACACAAGTGCATTGTTTTTGTTTCCTTTCAATACAAATTTCAAATAATAAATGTGTAACATTAATTTTTATGACTTACACTGTGGGTGTGTATGATTTATTCGTTGTATTAATGATTGTGATGTAAGTATTTATTTATCCCGAAGTAAATAATGAATAATGAATGTTAAGTTAAACGAAATATTTGTGCTTGAAATGGTAAAGTTTATGTTAGGAAGAAGAAGGGGTTAATGGATGAGTAAATGATGATGGAGAGCTAAAAAGAAATTATGATAGAGAAAAGGAAGCATTGAGAACGAGATAAAAATAGGAACGAACATGACAGAAAAAGAGTAAATCATGGTTCAGTCTTGAAAAATAGGTAGGCCAACAAGTCAAGAAGGGGGAATAATGTGTAGGGAAAAAGGGATGAATATATGGATATATACAGGCAATATATCCAACGCTGTTTTCTGAAGGGGGTCGTTGTCTAATTTTTCATGTTGACGTATCTTGCTTTCTCCTTCATTTTTTCGTATAATGAACTAGGAGTCAAATAAAGATGGGAGAATTATACTAGTAAGTAATGCCGTCGAGGAGAAAAAAGCTTCCCATTTTGAAACCACGACATCATGCATCAACTATTCATGAGTAGTGGATGATTAACTTACGATTTGATGAACTTGTTCCATACTACTTATCAAGTCAAGTAGATGAGAAACATCTCCTCACAATTCTAATGAGCTAGGAATCGAGCCACACGTACTTCACGTATGTATGCTGCGTCGTCTCCGCGAAGACGATCCTCGACACCACCGACATCCGGTAGACTACGAGACCGTTGAACTGCGGTTGAAGCTGCGACGAGCTGTGCAACACGAGCAGCCACGGATGTAGTAGTAGCAGCGGTTGTTGTGATGGGGGATGCCATAGCCGTAGTTCTGGTACTACCAGTAGTAGAAGATGTAGAATTATGGGCACTGGGAACAGCTGTTGTTCCGTCCAACCGACTAATGGCTTGTGGCTGCTGGGCGTAGTCTGAGGATTGGTGTGCTTCTATTCCCGTCAAGAACGACGCTGTAGACGAGGATGATGATGAAGAAGAAAGCAGTGATGGGGCCGTGCTCGTGGGAACATCACACGGTAAGCCATGAGATACCGACCGACTTCCAGCACCTTCACGTCCCTTTCTCTGCCGTTGCTGCTGCTGTCGTTGGCTGATAGAGGCACTTGCGGGATTTGCCTCAGAAGGTCCCGCCTGGCCAATGGCACGGCGACTCTGCTCGCTCATTTCGTCAAACGTCAGTTTTGGTTCTGAGATAGCGCGGATATGGCGTTGCCATTTTTGGCGTACATCATGTAGACAAAGCGCCATCGAAGAATCTTCATGGTTGGAAGACGTAGTAGAGACAGCAGCGGCGGCAGCGACTTTGGTTTGGCGCTGTTGGTCAAGAAAGTTCCGGCGGGCTACGATTTGGCTATCTCGGCTCAATGGTGACCGATTTCGTTGTCGTTGTTGGACTTCCCGTGCTATGCTGTCTTCCGCCATGGAAGGGGCAAGTCCACGGCGTGTGATGCGCATAGTTTCATCCGAAGCCGTAGTTGATGGCCACTGTAGCGCATTTGGGGCGTCAAAGTGTGGCTTGCGGCGCAGCGAGGGTGCAGCGAACATACGATGGTTGGGCCAAGTGTCTCGAGATGAATAACCCACAGCGATAGTATCGTCTGAGTCTTCCTCTTCAATAGTTGAGATAGACAAGGTTGCGCTGTATGACCTGCGCCGTGGCGGGCGACGGGCTGATGAGGCACTAGTATGCTGTTGTCCATAAAACGAGAGCTCAGCGGATGACCAGTTGAAGCCATCGTCCTCGTCTTCATCCTCCGCCGCAGCTCCCGCAACGTCAAAGTCAGCTGTCATGGCTAGAGTCTCGGCCTTGATACGTGCCGCATAGTCTGATTCTGCGGAGCTCTGGGCCTGCCTGTTCTCGTAGAGGCGGTAGATCTGCGGATCCTGTAGGCCATGGTCGATAGACCGTGGTGGCGATGACGATTCTAAGTGCTCAGACGACTGCGTGTGGTTGGAAGGCTGGCAAATCTGAGATATTCGGGGTTGCAAACATGGAGTCGGGAATGGTGATGAACGAAGAGCGATTGCCCGGATCACCAAGCGACATGGGCAACGTCGGTGTTGGTTGTGTGGTAATTGAGTTGGTGATGCAGTACTCAAAGACGGTGCGCTCATGCTCTTGAACGGCCGCACATGGACAGACGCACGAGAGCGCAAAGTCCCGGATCTTGGAGCCGGGAATGCCCAGACGAGTGCGGATGTGCCTGCGTTCTCTGCTGAGATAGAAGCCCCAGCCTGTGTTTCCCCAGTAATCACATGTCAGTAATGCCCTGCTTAGTATTCTAGACCTATGACGTCACATTCTGCAACAGTATATATATTATGTATCATAATAAAACGGGGGTGGTTTGTTGCTGTGTCAAGCTCCAGGGGACATATAGGCCCTGGATAAGAAAGGGAATATCGGGTTTTTGAAACGTACCACCAAACAAAGAAAATCCAAAGCATTCCATACATGCTGCGACGCCTTCGCGCCGGAGAGCATCGCCAAGTCCAGAATCTCCTTGGTCTAGATCGATTAGGCGCTGGCGAGTGCGCCCAAAGGTTAGGCACGGTGTTGCCAATGCCACACACATATTCGAGCTATCGGTGTCTTTCCAGTAGCTACCTGAGTCTGACGCTGGAGCCGGTGTGTTATGGGCATTTAGCGAGAACGCTATTGGCGGGAAATGCTGCTGCTTAGTTGGCATTTGTGAATGCATCTGACGTTGGTGGAAGGCATGACTGTGGGCGAGAGTCCGAGAATCTGCTGTCTGCAGGTGAGAGTGGTTGTTATAGCTTGTTTGTGGCCGGGTTAGGCCGGGAGGAGGAGATATAGAGACATGAGGCTTAGCCACGTTCCCCGAATCTGGGCTAGACCCCCGGAAATACTGCAGTATTCCGGCCATGACGGGTATAAGTAGATATATTTATATTTTGAAGGAAAGAGATGATATAAAAGCCCCGATTCAAGATCAGCGATGATCTAAGAAGACAAGATAGCTCAGCTCAAAGCAAACAAGGTCTCTTATCGAATAAGAAGTAGAGCAGGGTGATACAACGGGTAGAAAGTATGAGAGAAAGCCCCGTGTGGCACGGACAGGTCGTCGAAACACAACGGAGGATCGTCGAGATATGCTGCAGGCGATTTTGCCAGAGTCTCGTAGACCAGCTAAACGAGAATATGACAGCAGGTTGCCGTGATGAAGCTAATATAAGGATATATGAGTGTCTGTCTTCGACTGCAGAGTGTGAAGATATAAGTTGAGTAGCCGTGTTGAGGATAATCGTGTTTATGGATACGACGAAAGACAGCTTAATCGGCAATATAGACTAGGAAGAGCGAGAATGAAATAGTTGTAGAAAGATGAAGATAAATAACTCCAGGTCATCAAACAATATAGAAGACGTTCTGATGTAGAAAAAGGCGGTGATCAAAAGAAAGATGGTTCTTATTTGTTTCTTTCCCGTTGTTTTCCCGGCGCTGTGCATTATCTGGAAATATCCAAAGTCTCACTTTTCTCCCCCGCCAAAGGGAGGAACACCCAGAAAGGTTCCTGCTTTTTTTCTTCTATGTGTAAGAAAAGAACAATTAGCCCAAAAGGCCAAAAGGCACAGCAAGCATTCGTATCAAGCCTTCCCAGCCAAACCAACGAGTCTATTCGCTATCATGCCCTTCTTTTCCGTGTTCGCCCTCCTAAAGTGGCCAGTGACCGACCTTTGGAGACTCGGCTCTTCACTGCACAGGGAGGGAGAGCTTGTAGTTTTGGTAGTTTGGCCCACCCTGGAGGGCTCTTGTGAAGCTTGTCCCCTCTGACAACTCCTCGTCCAGCAGGGAGACAGACGGTCCTTTGTTGGCTTGATTTTCTTCATGTTTTTCATGATATTCTCTTGCTTTGCGTATATATCAACTCATGGTCTTTGCTATTATGGGAATCGTGGGAGGTTTAGGTGCTGAAATCGACCATGGTGTTTGGCCCCCAAGGGAAACTGAGTAGGACACGAACTCATGATCGGCCTCAATGCTGGGCGCGCGGCCAATATTGTGTCGTTAACGAGATCACCGTGGGTCAAAGGACTTGGATCTTTAGCCTTAGGAGGCAGGTCTCTTAGTAAAGATAATATGAAGGTTAGAGATAAGAAATGGCTAAGTTGAGCGAGGCTCTGCCTGAATTAGGTACAGATACGTATCATGGTACATATATAGATATTAGAACAAGTCGAGTATGATGATATTCATTACCCTTGATGAGTAAAAGTATAATCTAGAAAAAAAACAGTTTAAAAACATGGATATGCTACAAAACGATACTCGTCCCTTTGCGGCATCGCTGCTGATTGATATCAAAAACCCACTCAAAAACACATCCTCCAAGTATAATAGCTCTATTAGTAACCTTGATAGTAGCGATAGTAGCTCTAGCATATAACTTGTAGTGATAGCACACTAACATAGTAGCGAACAAAAATAGACAAAATAGCATCAAATATCGTGAGACGCTCAGCCATAAAAACCCATCGTCACATCATTCTTTCGAAACAAAGCACCTAGATCACACAATCTTACTCTTAGTCTATGAGCCGCGCTTACCAGCCCAGAGACGAGAACCAACTGCGCACCGAGTCCGTTGTAGCCTGCGTGGCTTGCTGAGCAGCTTCGGTGACCTGGACTGTGCTAGGTGCGGGGAATATGTTGGACATTACAAAGAACATGATTATGACCGACACGAAAATTATGAGCGAGCGGCGCATCAGAGGCGAAATACGGCCCTCCTCGCTAACAAATGTGCGGCTATACGCAGCGCCAGCAGCTGACAAAGTCTTGATCTGGTCCCAACCAAGGGAGTATACAGTCAGGCCACCAAGGGCAATGCTATAGCCCAAGAACTGGATAGGGGTGATGGTGGTGCCCCAGATAATGACCGAGGTAATCACAAGCAGAATGGCCTTGAGGATACCAGCTAGGGTGAGAACGAGACTGGAAGTCTTGCCAATCTGCAAATGGGGGATATGAGGGTTAGTGGCGATACACTTTTGACGGAGGGGAAACGTAGAAGGAAACATACGAGGAAGACAGAGGCAATGTTCAGCATTGATGCGATGGCGGCGTTGGCAAAGAGAACAGTCAGACCAGTGGCCCAAAGGTCTTCAAGCTTGAAGGTAGGTAGCTCAGTGAATAGGGCTACCATGCAGTTCATAACAGCACAGACGGGAGCGAAGTAGTACAGCGAAACCAGAGGATCCATCTTGAAGTCGTCGCCGGAGAGCAAAACCTGGATCATGGTCAGACGAATACCTTCAAAGATGATGCCTAGAACCTGGTAAATGAAGCCCGTCATGGAGAACTGCATCTCGCCAGCACTGGTGATGGCCACACCCAGAGTGATGACCATGATGTTGAGCCACGTCTTGAGTGTCGGGTTCTGAACACCCCAAACATAGCCAATGAAGAGCACGGCGCATGGTGCGGCTGCCTTGAGCATCTGGATATAGGCGACGCTGAGATACATGTAGGTCATGTTGCTGAAGACCAGCGAACCACAGTAACAGACACCAATGGGAACAACGGCGCGCAAGTAGATACGGCCCGTCATCTTGACCTTGAGACGGCCATCAAGTAGCGACGTGGTGCGCGACAGCACTTGGGTCAATGCTGTAGCAAAGATGAGATGCCAGCATGTGAGTAGAATAGCTGTCGTTGGGATAAGGGTTAGTCAGAGGTTCGATCGGTTGCGATTACGATTTGTCTGCTTCTGGTAGAAACCATCGTGAATTTGCGGGTTCGTAGATTAAGTTTCGGTACTTACGATAGCCTAGATAGCAAAAGAAAGGGTTAGCAAGCAAGATCTTGAGCCAGGGGTAGGCTGTCTTTTTGGGTATTCAAGGCCCTCTATCTCTAAGTGAGGAATAAGATGAAGCCGGGGCAGCATGGCTTCGGCTTCAAGGGACAGAACGAAATCGGCTGTGGACTCGTGCGGGATGTTGCTGACTTACGAAAATTCCGGTCTAGGAGCCACTTGTTAAACAGAATGGTAGAGTTGGAGAAGAACATCCAGGCCCTATAATAGCATCGGGCATTAGTATTGGTGGTCCTTTGGGGGCTAATCGGACAGCAAGCGACCTACGCGATGTAGAAACCGGGATGGAGGGATAGGCCGGCTTTGCGGGTAGCAGCTGCACTCTGCGCCTTCTCGACTTCGGGCGACGACATCGGAAGGCTATCGCGCGGCGATGCGGCGGAGGAAGAGGTGGCCATAGTGTCGGAGCCTCTGGCTAAGCAATTGGGGATGGGCGTATATGTATAGTAGTAACGGTATAGAGTCGGTTCTTTTTCACAGATGCGAAGTTCTGTAAGCTAGATATATGGGAAAATAAAACGGGTGAAGATAGCAATTGACACGATAGACAAAAAAAAGAAGCAAAATCGATGGTCTGAAAGAGATATTAGGCCTGAGATCAAGCAATGAATAGCACGACTGAAATAAGAGAGGTAAGAAGAGAAATATTGTTTGTTATAAAAGAGTGACTGGGCAATTATAAGAGAAAGAGAAGCTAGATAACAAGAAAAATGTGGGAAAAGAATAAGAAATAAAATGCTGCGGTAAGACTTCAATAACGCAGAAATGAGAGGAAAATAAAAAAAAATAAAAAATAAAAACGAAGCCTCGCGAACGAACTTGTCTCAAAATGCTCCAGCCAAAGCAATTGCTCTGTGCCTGTATGACGGGCGACCAGGGAATTTGCAAGAAAAGCCCGGAAGGAGCAAGTAGGCAGGGAAGGAACGAGAACCAAGTGGGTTGCTACTACTTTTTGTCACTTTGCTTATTTCCTTAGAATACTTCGTTGCTTTTTTACTCGTAAATGCTATGCTATTCCTCTGTCTTTCCTCTTGTTCTCTCCAAGTGTATATTTCAGTTGCTTAAATACTGATTAGCTTTTACTCTAATTGCTGGCAAATAAAAAGATAAATGACCAGGGGCATGCAGCGGCTCTGTAGAAAAAGCAGGCAATCCCTGGTGGAGGTAATTGCCAATCGTGACATCGTAGTATTTTTATCTTTAGCCTTGATTTCGATTTCTAGAACCCGAAGGTTCCTTAGCAACATTGAGGCAAGTAGATCATAGAATTTAAGCACCCGTCGCTACAAATAGATACCGTCTCATTTCTCAACATGTATGACGTGACGTAGTATGTTTCTATTGAATATGAAGTATACATCTATACAACTATACTGAATCTATATCTGGTCAGGGGGGGCTTAAGCATCTTGGTATGCAACGTATTTGCAGCAATCGCAACCTCTTGGAGATGTTACTGTTTCGTTTTGCTTCAGAGTCGCGACGATCGCGCTTTGGTGCGCATGAAAATGAGATCTTGGTATAGAATATAGTATGGAATCTTCCGAACGGGTACTAATATGTACTTCATGAATTGGCCGTACCTTTAATCATGAACGAGATCGGCCAAAAATAGTCCTAATAAAACAAGTAAAATTCACCGAATAGGTGAAGAAATTGATGCAAAGTCCTCTGCAGATACAAATTCTATTTAAACTCCCATGTATATACATACATACATGTATACATATTGTATGTACGGACAGGGTCTTGAGAAACAGATACTCAATAATTAGCTGCTGTTTCAGATCTTGACCCAAGCATCCTGTTCATCGCTAAAACCAGCATCATTAGATGGATGGTTCCTCCAGGGACCGCTCCCATAATTGCTTGTCCATATCTCTACTAGAAATTGGCTGATTACATCGATAGGTTTACTAAAGTACTGATCTCATTGAAGAGAGCAAAATAGGAATGCACTAGTTAGTTACAGTTATACATGTAGTCATAGTCAAGTCTCTTGTTATGACAAACAACGGGAATAACATAGCGACAGTTCTTCATTACATATAACATCGCTGACACAATGACATTCTCGTTATCCCTATAGGGGAGTGTTCTAGAAGATAAAGTCACAAGGCTCATTGCTGAAAACAGCCTACTTGTTTTTAGTGACGGGCCATAGCACCCTAATCGGCAGTACATAGTAATGGTGCTTGTAACCCTAAGTTGTAGTTCTTGGTGAAAGACTTTCTCTTATCGTGACGCGACATATACAGACATTAGTTAGAAATAAAATAAGATATATACAATGATGGGGGTTGAGGTATTCAGACCCCCCTCTTTCCTACTCATGCTCGTTCATGACATACATAGGCTTATCCCCGTCTTCTTCATGATGTAGTGTAGTCCGTACGGACCGTATGCCTCAGGTGCTGGGTCACGCCAGAGTTTCTCTAAGAGTTCAATAGCTTGAAGAACATTTGCCGTCTTGTAGCGGGAAAACCTGAGGCCTTCGTAGACCATGCTTTGCTGAGGCTTGATGATCAGACATGACCCGACAATCATGACTGGCCACAGCAGAACTGCGCACATGGCCGACATGGCGAGGGACATCATGGTCTCTGTGGCAGAGTTGATGTGTTCTTGAATATCCTGAATGACACGTGTATCCGTTACAATAGCACCACAGCGAGATGCTTTCAGGTATATAAGAAGTGCGTGGCGGTACACTGAGGCAAGAGAGTCGCGGTCAGCGTCCCATACGACGTTGGTATCTGTGGGTGGTTCCCATGTTGTGATGCGTTGTTGTAGTGCGTCAAACCTGCGCATCAACTCTAAGCTGGGCTTGTCTTCAGGTTCTTCTAATCGCTGACGCGCGAGTAGTGAGACACTGGGTATTATAGAGAATAGACCGTCTATAGACGAGAATATGACGCCGGAGCTCTCTAACCCTGCAACTTTCTCGTGGCATGAAAAAAGAAACGAGTCAAATGGGAGCGTGCGGTTCTCATCTAAGCCGTAGGGAGTGATGTTGGCAACTAAGACGAGATAAGAGTAGATTTCTAGCATAGAGCCCTGGAGTTTTTCCTCAATAGATGCAAATGAGCTTGGCATATCATCCTGAAGCGAAAGAAGCAAACTACGGAATGCTCGTAGATGTGGGAAGATGGTTCCACGGTGATGTCGTTGAAGGGACTGCCAAATGGTGTTAATAAATGTACAACTTAATGCACCATGTATGAATGCATGATCTTACCTCAATCTGACATAGAAGCATAACAATAGTCATAACTCTAAGTTTCTCTTGTCGATCCTGAAGAACACCACTGTTTGATGTCATCTTCTCGCGTAATTTATGAAGAACAACCCCATAGAGCCCTAGAGTGGCCTTTCGAATAGCGGGATCTGGATCTTGATTTGACGCACAAAGGTGCGTCCCGCCCAGACAAAGCACAGCCTCCATGAGAAGATCATCCGAGTGAGCTATTGGCATAACGTACTGCAAGAATGGGTTCTCGGCTTTGGAATTAGACACTAAAATTTCTGTGGTGGCATGGAGATAATGTTCAAGGAACCCATTGGAGAAACTATTGAAATATACCGCCTGCTTTGATGTTTCTGTGAACAAAACAAGTGCGGGTGAGTTGGGTATTGGCGAACTTAATGATGGAGAAGCAGACCGTGAAGTGCGCCTTGAACGTGGGCTGAGTATTAAGTCAGTTTGGGTGCCAGCAGACACATGGTAGACTGTGATTTAGCGGATGTGGCCGGTGAGGGTGGTGATGGGGTGCCGGCAACGTCATGGCCGGCAGCATCAAATACTAATGAGGAGTCTGCGGCATGACTGAAAGTAGTGTTGTCGGAATCATGCTTCCTGTTGAGCGCAAGCGCATGTTGCGACGGAGCTTCCGGAGAGTCAGCCGACCGCTTGTCCGGGCTGGCTCCGGCCTTAGCCGAAGGATAAACGCATTCTCGCCCACTGCGCGTACATGTCCAGCATGACGGCTTAGACTCGTCGCACTTTTTCTTACGTTGGCGACACAACATACAGGCGCCTCTAGACCGGGAGAAATACGGGCGCAGGCCTCGGCAGTGTGCCGGCTTATCGGGCTTCTCGGAGTTACTCCCGTCCATGGCTAGAACTGGAATAGAGCAGGTAGTAAGACGGAATCTACAAGAGCGTAGCAAAGAGATGATGTGCTAAGTCACAGTGTATGCTCGCAAAGAAAGACTTGGTGTGGGCGGCTGATTTAAGCGGATATGTGATGTGATGGCAACCAAGTATGCAGGAGGTTGTTCCTGAGTGGCCGGATTAGACTTTGGCCGAGAAGAGAAGCCAGGCACAGCTTTAGTGGCCTGGTAACAAAGAACGTGATGCCGATCGCGAGTAAAGAGCGAAAGAAGCGCCGTAGTATTATAGCGACTTGGAATGAGTTTAGAAGTGGCGCCAGCAGCAGCTTCTTGTTAATTTTGGACGGCTATAAAGGAGGAAGTGAGAAAGCGAACGATCGGAGCAGCATCTGACAGGTATAAGTGCGACTCGCGCTCCATGCAGGTCGTCAGTAGGACGATTTTGAGCCAAATGGGATGCTTTTTTTGGCCTGCGGCATCCAAGGGCTGTGTACATATAAGTGTGCGCGCCAAATCTCCAGCTTAGAAAGCTAGAAATCGCTTGACAGCTGCGATCAGCAACTTCTCTATGTAAACTAGCTGTTGGCTTGCTATAGTGGGAGTTCAGATCCAGGTCGACGTTCCACGGGAACAACCCATCGCTCCAATATCGGCCTAGAGAACACCCTAAAATGGCGCCAGCTTTAACTGGCCAGGCAGTACAATAGCAATTCAGGGCAAACAGAACTATGCAGAGCAGGAAATAGTAAAACAAAAAAGGTTAGCCAATATGCCAAGATCGGGTGACGACAAATCTCATTCACCTCAAATTCACCAGCGTCTCCGACAGCTGGGCCCAAAACAGACCGCCTAACGTCCGAGCACAGGGATAGGCTTGTCTAGGGTTGTTAGGGTCTGTTTATCAATATCCGACGGATAGATAAGCTCTAGGCTCCACGCTGCTCAAATGCTCAATTGCTGACATATTGTGCTATGCCATGACATGCCGGTTTGGCTTGGTAAATCTGCAAATCGATGATCGGAAATTCACATGATATAATCCATCACTAATCAAGCTGTCTAGCGAGGTCGCAGTTTAAAACTTACTGAAAATTCTGGAGCTGGAATGTGTATATACAAACCCTAACAAACCCTACTGTCTGCTTTATAGCGCTACTAATAACTATGTATTTTAGCAGGCATACAATAGAAGCTAATCGTGTAACAACACTTTAACCTCATCTTTTCTCTAGACATTATAATCATATATAAACAAAGAAACTTGATATATGATCACATTGATTACAAAATTAGCGTATTATGTACTCCGTATCTCACTAAATTTAAATACTACGATTACTTTCAAGATCCTAGATATTACATTGAACTTTGTAATTAAGAAGTCACAGGCTCGTATGTAAACAAAGAGCGATCTAGTAACTGCTCTACCCTTCAACATGAGGTATCAACATAAACAATGTAATAGTATGAAAACAAATAAAAGACTGCTGTGGCCTATTCCATAAAGGATAACTTAGACTTTTCAACCACCAAACATTCAAGATTTGATTCTTTTCGACACTGATTCTGAATAAATTCTTCGAGCTTCGATTATAAGAACCAATCATGACCAGGACCAGGCATATATCTGCCATTTTTGTGGCCCTAGCCACCACCTTGCAAATGGCTAATGCCATCCACGTTTACCTTGCTGACTGTGGTATCGGTTCTGTCAACAAGCACCCGACTTGGT
Source organism: Davidsoniella neocaledoniae (assembly GCA_009806295.1). Lineage (NCBI taxonomy): Eukaryota > Fungi > Ascomycota > Sordariomycetes > Microascales > Ceratocystidaceae > Davidsoniella > Davidsoniella neocaledoniae. The sequence continues at coordinate 14,333 of RHDR01000562.1, forward strand.
CGTCGAGCCATGAGGTGTTTGTTTATGAAGACGACAACTACAACCTTGACGAGCCTGATGATTACGGCGTTGTTTCTTCTCATACTGACGATGACAACAACTATCCGTGGAGCTTGTCTGGCGTTTCTGTCCCCTTCTCTGATGGAACTACTTGGTCATTTGTCATCGACAACAACAAACCTGACCCGAACTACGCTGGTTATGGCCTCCACACCGATGAAAGCGGCCGTCGTCTCGATACGCTCTATTGCTTTGGCAGTCATGGCCTGTCTATTAGCCGAAGCCACGGTAACCCGAAAAGGGATTGCAAGTCCACATTCTTGTGTCGTAGTGATGGACCTCAAGTCCCGTGTCCTCCTGTTGATACTTATGCCCCAACCACGTTTCCAACTTCGCCGAGTACCTCAAGCTCATTGTCAGCTACCTCATCTACCGAGACGTCGTCAATTATGAGTTCTACAAGCACAGCAGGTTTCTCTAGTTCCACCACTAGTTTCACCACATCTGATACATCTTCTGATACACAGACTACAGGTCTCAATGGTACTAGCACTGCTTCATCGTCGTCCTTGCAGACTTCTATTACTAGTAGTACCTCATCTCCTGGCCTGTCAAGCCTGACAAGCTCTTCTAGTTCTTCACCATCCAGTACTAGCATTGTCTCTTCAACCGCTTCTGAAAGCACATCTTTGAGCTTTTCGGGAACTGGAACTTCTTCGGCTAGATTCACAAGCGCAGACTCCCTTACCTCTAGTCTGTCAACCAATACCAAGCTATCAACATCCAATAGTATCAGCTCACCTGTGCCGAGTTCTATAGTTTCTAGTACTACATCTACTGAATCCTCCCTTTCTGGCTTGTCATCCTCCTCTTCTGAGAGCTCTGGGTCTGGTACACATAGCAGTACGGCTTCTAGCACATCTGAGACTGGCGTCTCATCAAGCCTTGCAAGCACCGGCATGTTTACCACTACACGCAGTTCGTCAGCATCATCAGGGACTGCCCCCTCTTCATCTAGGTCTTTCCAATCTCATTCCTCATCAGCCTTCTATAGTTCTTCGAGCCTTTCCGTGTCTGTATTTTCTTCCGTTAGCTTGTCTGGAACTGTGACCTCGACATTGAGTCAAACCACCTCTACCACCTTCAGTTCTAGAAGCATTTCTGCCACTGTACCCTCTTCTTCCATATTCTCTGGGACAAGCATATCAAGAACGACAAGCTTGACTGCAACCGGTTTCTCATCTTCCACATTTTCCGGAACTTCCCCGATACAGTCTAGCTCTGGCAACTTTGGTACCGGAACTAACCTGTCGAGTGGTATGCTTAGCGGAACCGGTGTATCCTCGAACTCTGGTTCTATCACTGGTACAGGCCTAGGGACTTTCTCTTCTACTGCGCCTGGCATAACGGCTAGCTCTGCAGTGGATAGTGCAAGTGATGAAGCTACAGAATCATCTACAAGTTCCACCCCTACAGCCACCAGCAATCCGATTTTGGCCAAGTCGATAGATCGTAGCCTAGAAATCTTGACCACAGTTCATCCCCGTCGAGTTCGTGTTGGCCGTCGTTGGTCTTCTGTGATTCAAAAGGCCAAGGTTGATATTTGGGGAAATTGTAGCCAAGACAGGCTGCAGTTGACGGAAAACACGAATATTTTGTACCGTTGCTCTAGTAGTGAGATCGAGGGCCATAGCAGACGAGCAGTTGTTCCTTCGCTTATTGACGCATTGTACCGTATGGGGCAGAACCACAGCATCATTGTGGAACGTCAAAACTACACTGTCATGCCCGTGGAGATGACGCTTTCGGTTCAAGATCATGCTGGCAACAAAGCACACCTTCATTACGAGATAGGATGGGTGAGCCCTCAATACGTGGGTGATCGATGCGTATTCTGCAAGGACATCAAGTTTCCCCAGGCCTGGAATGATGCGGCTGCCGAGGCCTTCGTTCCTGACTGTGATTCACCTACTCATGTGAATAGTACAAGTGTTTGCGCGCCTGATCACCACTGCTACAACCGCCAAGCACGCGATTTCGAGAAACGCTCTTCTTGGTGGCATTAAGAGGAGCCATGGGGGACCTAATTGCATTACCGCGTTTTACTTCATAGTTAGAATATCTTTGAGTCGGCAGTATATGTTAGATATAAATACTTCATGATTAAATAGCTTAGACATAGTATTAATCCGCATAAAGATACAGAATTATTTTATTCGTATTGATATCGTTCTATTGTAGCCACCTTAGGCCTTAACGACCATAGCGGAGGGTTCCATACCCTTGCCCTCCACAAGTACATCGGCTTTGCGCAATATGGAAACACAGTTCTCGACAACAGATGCCTCGACGCCTTCGGTCTTGTCGGCAAACTTGACAGTCTTGAGCCATTCTCTGGCATCGGCATCGGAGTAGTCTAGGTTTGTGCTGATCCACTGCACAGCCTCCTCCTGGTTTTTGTTGAAGTGGGCGATACCTTTGTCGATCTTAGTGAACAGGTCCTTGACTCTCTCATCGACCTTGCCGTTCTCGGCAGCTAGCTTAGTCGAGGCAACGATTTTCCAGCTACTCCACGGAGTGAAGATCTCACCAACACGACGAATTTCACCGGAATCGTAGTACTTCTTGGAAGTGAAATGCTCCCACATGAAGAAGTCAGCCTCCCCGCTGTTGACGGCATTGCGCAGGTTGGAAAAGTTGTTGAGAATGACCGTATCCGAGTACGGGGCGGTGCCGGGAACGAGCCACTTTTGCTGGTCGGCGAGAACGAAGCCCATGACGTATGATCCGGAGCCGATACGCGACACACCGATCTTTGTGTTATGCAGAGATGAGATGGACGAAATCTCAGGGCGCTGAGCACCGGTTGATATAGCCCAGCCTTTATTTATGAGAAAATAGGATTAGTATTAATGAGTGAAATAAGATTGAGGCCATGAAAGTATGGAAATGGGTGAAATTCGTACATAGGGGAGTTTGCACGTAGGTTCCGACTAGTCTGTAGCCGCCATCGCCGGGCGTGTCTTCCTTGCCGAGACCAGCAATCCAGCCCTCGGTTAGGCCAACGGCAACGTCGATTTCGCCGGAGCGGATGGAGGTGATCATATGGCCGGTGCCAGATGGGAAGGGGATGAGCTTGGCATCCAGACCAAAGTACTTCTGGGCGAAGAACAATGGCGTGGAAAAGTGCTCAGGCACATAACCGATCTTGAGAGGGGCAGACATGGTGAATACTAGAAAATGCTATCAAGATTGAGTTAGAGAGATTGAAGTAGAATATTAATTACATAAAGAGTGCAATATTGAAGAAAAAGTTACATATGTAACTTTTTCTTTCTTGTTGTGATTCCTGGGAAGCTTCCCTGAAACCCTTGAACCTCGCCGTACATCTCAGTTATCACCAATCGAATAGTGAAAAGAAAGGGAAAAGGGATTCAAGGCAACTATGCAGATACGGGAGAGGTTTCACTTTTTGAAGATAACATAGACTTACTAAGATGAGCGATTTGTGGTAGATCAATATGCTATGAATTGACGTTCGACTCGATTGGAGGCTGATCTTGTCAAAAGTGCTAGGGTTCGTTTCGAGCATGACGGGACTTTGTCACTCCTTAACCCTAACATACCCTAATAACACTTATAACATCCTTCCCACGTCAAATCTATATATGTATTGATGTTTACGTTAAATGGCATGACACTAGACGTAGTTACCTTAAACCAACAATCATAACAAAGACATACTATCTATATAAATCATGTTTTCACTACCTTGTATCTTGGTTACACTTTTCACTCCCCAACCCAACGTTTTCTTAGCTTGTATATCACTTTGTTACTATTTGTATTTCGACGACTGATAGTTTGTTTCTTCTTGTTTAACATGCATCCATTAACTTTGTCTACCATACTTGTGGCGTTGGCCAATGTCAGCGCTGGCCATGATATCACCAAGGCTCATCGCCACTACATGGACAAAAGTCGGCCGTTCATCACTCATTGCCAAGCTCATTTCAACGATCCGCAGTTCATGAAAAAGACAGCCAAGCGAAATATCGAGGGATTCCAGGCTGCCAAGCTGTTTTATGGCTTAGACAAAGTGTACGCTCATAGCTATACTTTCCAGACGTTAGTTAGTGTTTACTGACAACCCATTTTAGTCCTATCATTCATCATCACGACAAGCGTCAGACATCTGTTCAACACTCGCCTTTGGACATCCTGCATGAGAATCATCGTATAAACCGGGAGTGGGATGATGTTTCCATGGTTGAAATGTTTGGCGATTCCGGCGTCTGCCATTTAACACCCGAAGCTGATATTGGCCCTTTGTGTATGTACGACTCCATTGACGATACTGTACACCTTGGCTAATCTCAATTAATAGTCGTTGGGAAACAACACATTCGCTCCGATCTTCGAGACGGTCAAGCTGGAGTTCCTCTGCACTTGGAAATACAGATTGTTGACATGAGAACTTGCAAGCCTGTCGAAGGCGCATATATCGACTTTTGGGCTGCAAATGCAACCGTACGTGTCGAGGATGAATTATCACAACTTGACAGCCTTTACTAACTATAATGGTTATAGGGGATCTATTCCGCTATTCTTGACTTCCCAGGAAACGGAAATCCGCTTGATCGTACCCTTATAAAAAAATCGCACGGCCGTGGTATCCAACCGACTGACGTCGATGGTATTGCACACTTCATCACAAATGTCCCTGGACACTACGTTGGTCGATCGACCCACATGCATGGTAAATTCAGAACGATTAATCAACTAGTCCCCTTCAAAAAGGATACTAACATATATACTACTAGTTGCGGTTCACCATGGCGTCCATACCTTCAAGAATGGAACTATCAAAGGTGGCCATATTTCCCATATTGGTCAGATGTATCTGGACCAGCACCTGTTACAAGAAGTCGAGTGGACGGAGCCATACCATCAAAATAAATCGCCGTGGACCATGAATGCTGACGATGCCCACTTTCTACACGCTGCTACTGGAGGAGATCCAGTGCTTCGTTATGCCTTGATTGGCAATACCGTCGAAGAAGGAATATACGGTTGGATCCGGATGGCTGTTGACGTCAGGGCCCATCATCCAATGCCCGGATATATGACTAAACGGTCAGATGAGGAAAAGCTTGAAGATGCCGCCGAAAAATCCGAGAAGAATCCTTTGGCACTGTCGCTCCCACTAGCACTTCCGAAGATGTATCTTTATGGCTCGAGCTTCATGCCCCAGGACTTGAACGCCAAATCATCATCAGATGAGAATGAATCCAATATGAAGAACGATCGCAAGCGAGTTCAAGATGCTGATACTCAATCCCAGCGGGAAAATATGGATAACCATCTGGAGGTTGAACATGAACCCACAACGCGAAAGTGAAGAGTAGAGTATGTCTGTCTTGCCATCAAAAAGAGAACCCCGAATATCGTTACATGGGAAAGAAAGAGAACATTATAGTTATCATGATGTCTGTCCGTCGTTCAATCAATGCTAGATAAAAGTATAATAAATACAAAATGCACGTTTCCAGGAAAATTCATGTCGTTTATCCCATACAAATATAACCCAAGAAATAAAATATCACCGTGATACGCCAAATGTGGTAGGGACACGTAAGTAGAGAGTCTTCAGCCCAAGAATCGTGCCTTCCTCTTTTGGTGTTGGACCATGAATAAGAAATAGAAGGCGCGATAGATGAGTTGTGATCTAGCAACCAGCGTCGAATGAAAGGGAAAGAGTGTCAATTCTATGACTCCTCCATAAGAATTTCTTTTTCGTGCCTTTACAAAACTGAAAAGTTTTCATTCTTTTCTACTTCCTTCTTTTTCATAAAAAACCCAAAGAAACCAACCGTCTGTTCGATTCATCGTCAAGTTCATTCGTTCATCGTGGAAAATCGCCTGATATACCATAACCATTGGTTCCTCGTCAAGGAACTCGATATCTACCCAATTTGTAAGTACAGCTTTCACCGTTTTAGCTGTGATGGTGGATAGATCGAAGAAGAGATCAATATACTGATGTATATATCTGTTGGTGAATTGTGATAGTGTTAGTTAAACGTTTTGAGAAGCCAGTCAGACTCACAGCGCCTAGTTCAGCGTAGAGTCCTCTGACTTCGTAGTTTTAAGTTTTCTCCGCAAACTCCGGAATCGCGTCGTGGCCTTCACGATGGAGGTGAGGTTGAACACGCTCTGTGGGGCCAGTTGCGAGGTCGGCGGAGGAAGAGGAGGGGAGAAGGTCGGCGGAGCGACCAGTGTTAGTGGTGGTGGTGGTGGTGGTAGTGGGAGCGTTAGAGCTATGGATGCTACCGGCAGCGGTAGCCGCCGTCACTGCCGCTGTGGAGGCCGATGCCATGTCCGCGGGGTTGGGGA
>RHDR01000563.1:0-20701 GCA_009806295.1 Davidsoniella neocaledoniae
AGCCCTGTGACGAGCCCTGCGATGAGCCCTGCGATGAGCCCGCCGAAGAGCCCTGCGAGCCTGTGACGAACCTTGTGACGAGCCTGCCGAGGAGCCCTGTGAAGAGGAGAAGCCCAAGAAGGACGAGAAGCATAAGTGGTGGAAGGGTAAGGGTGACAAGAAAGATAAGGGTAAGAAGAAGAGCCCTCTAGACAAGTTAAAGGAGCTGAAGGAAAAGCTCAAGGGAAAGAAGGATAGTAAGAAGGACGACAAGAAGAAGGATGATAAGAAGGGTAAGTACAGTGGTAGCCCCAAGACTGTTAAAGGTGCCGCTCCCTCTCTTACCACCAACCTTCATTGGGCAGCAACCTTGGTTATTGCCGGTGTTTTGCTATGATTTTCTAAGCCATGATTGAGTGGTGATAGTGTTTGGATAGGAACTTATGGATACTGTTTTATGATTTCTCTTATTGTCTACTGTTCATTGTACTTTATAATGTGACTTGTTTGAGTTTAAAAATACGAGTTTATGTCTTGACTATGTTTATGTATTGGTATGCAGTGGATTAAGGAGCCTTGACTTAGTTCCGTGAATCACTGGACACATACTTGGCTAGAATTAGAGCAGTGAACTTTGATGGCTTACGATATCTGATTGTTTTAAATGGTTGCACGAAATTGTGGCTGCTTAAGTATATAGATCAACACCGATGTTTTAAGTTTGAAATATTCAAAAGTAGTTGCGAGGTATATATTTGAAGATTTTGCTGTGTATCAGTCTTTTATTAGTATGATGGTTGGACTCAATATCCAAAGACAAATGTAAGCTCAAATGTTCTATAAGGTAGAATAAGACCCGAACAATTCTGATGACTGTAGCACCTTCCTAGTATATTTTATCGGCATTCGTTTAGCCTCTATGAAATTTCGGCATGTCAAAATCAAGCTTTATGCCAGTTATTATTTCCTAATGTTACGTTCTGAGTTGACGTCGCTTTTGTCAAGTATTGTACGACATATATGTTCGATAAAGTAAGGATGAGAGGCAATTTCTATGCATACAACATATAGGTAACTATACTCACGTACTGATCCATTGTTTTCCTGAAATGTTTTCTTGGAATGCCCATTGTGATGTTACACAGCAAGTCAGTTTTAGTAGACTTTGGCATGAGAAAAATAGAGGACATGCATAATAGAAAGTAGCTTCTAACTTGGATGTTTGTTTACATATATTGTTTCTAGTGGAGTGAAGTTATGTTGATGAATTGCCATATATGAACGTAACTGATCTGCTTGATTAATTTATCAATCATTTTACATAATGTCGTGCAAACTACTGGTAGAGACTCCTCTGTTTTGATACGAGTGCCAGCATCAAGACAAACTATTTGTTTATGTACTCCGTTTTGAGGCAGTAGAAGCTCAGTGAAAATGATTTCATTTGTTGGAATTGGCTGATTGAAAATTCGTGGTACTATCATTCGAATCGGTGTTGGAAGATATGTCAACAGGAGGATAAGGAACCTTGTTGTACTTTTTGAGGTCAATATTGAAGCCTTTTAGAATATGGCCCGATGTGTCATCGTCAATACCATTAACTTTGGATAGAATAAGCATATAAGATTCGGGGTACATTGCAATCTGCATTTCCAGGGCATACCACAGAGACTCTTTCTCCTCGCTTGCTTGAGCTTCAACATTTGGTCTTCCCAGATAAGCAGCCATAGGAAGTTGAAGATCGAAATCTTCATCATATGATGCAAAATAGTTTATATAAGCATAGTTAGCAATTGATAGGATAGAGACGGAGAACAATAAAGCATCATGGCAATGAGTTTACTATACAGCATTATGTACAATGATCAACAGATTAATCAAGCAGATTGGGTATTTGTTTAATAAATCGTAAAAATTTTTTTTTTAACTTAGTAAAAGTTACTTTTTGTTGTGCATGTCTTCTATTTTTCCTGTCAGGGTCATCATGTTTTTGCTGTATAGACGTATCGTCTCTACCGTGTGCAAGGGGTAATCACTTTGTTCAACTCTACACATCTACAAATGATGAAACAAAGCAAGAACTTGAGAAGAAAGAACTTTATAGATATGCATAGTTAGGATTTTTTATAGATATGTAGCATGTATTGTTCCCATATATAGAGAAGACTTCTAATCTGATATTTAAAATCCAGGCCGTACTATGAGCCTGGCGGTTTCAGATGGCTTTACCTAGAAAATACTGATTTGAGTATGACAATTAAATAGAGATGGTCTTGTAGTTGTAGTTCAATTTCCTCGTGCTTATTGTGATCTTTACTACAACTACTCTAGTTTAAGGGTTGAGATATATCGGTTACGTAGATCTAGCAGAGGCGGAGTCTCGCTTCGATGAATGCATAAAATAGAGACATAGTGGATGGTGGTCTATTCGGCGGCAAGAAAAAACAGATCCAAGGGGTGGCTGATAATGAGAAAAGAGAGGGAGAGAGGAAGAGAAACGTAGTCATGGATGTGTGGCGTAACTGGCATAAAGCACGTGGCATAGTCAGCGGGTCGAGTATGGTATACAAATACAACTACAATTACATATGTACTGTAGTTACAAAAAACAAAAAAAACATAAGTTTGTTCTAATAATCAGTTACATGGTAAGTCAGATTCTAGACCACGGCGTTATACATGTAGCAAGCGGCAGGAGGTAAGCGATTAGTTATAAGTTAGTTAAGTGAATGGAAAAGGAGATCGGAACCCAAAAGGGAACAAGAGGCAAACTTCCGGACAATGCGACGTCGGCTAGGGTGTAAGCCAAAGTCAAGAAAGGGCAGAGTCAAAGAAGGAGGAGAGGAGGCGTGTGTTCAAAAGGTTGAACCGAAGCAAATACAATTATATGTACATGTACGTTAACTAATGAGTTAGTTAAACATATATACTACTAGTATTGATACAGATATATAGGGAAGCTTAATAATACAAAGAAAGGAAAAGAAAAAAAAAAGAAAAAAAAGAAATTTACTTGGCACGAACTAGTCTTTTTAGTGTTGGATCCACGACACATACAAGAAAAAAAAAAGAACCGCCTTTTACCCAAAGAGGCAACCCGTGTAAGTGAAAAGAAACGAACAACAACCACAACCACATTAAACACTGAGTTTATCTTCGTTCTTGTTTTATATGTCCGTTTTCGTGGCCTGGCTTCCTGAATATAAAGTCCGGCGCTTTCCCCTCCCTTTCCGGCCCTTATGTTTTCGTTTTCTTCTTCTTTGTAGACATTCCCTTAAACAACTATCAAACTCTCTTGTTCAACTTTCCTTTCTTGCAAATCTTTTGCAATTCCATTCTTTGGTCCATCTGGAACCGTCACATTCTTTCTAGAACACCACGCTTTTACTTTATTTTCACTTTCTTTAGGTTAGCTAGCTTAACCTGCTACTCTCTCTACAGAGCTTTGATAGCCATCTACAGAACAGACACAAAGACTTCAGTCACTCTTTCCATTTGTTGTTTTTGACAAACACCTCCACGCAAACCACTACTTCTCTTCTTACTACCACGTCAGCCATCATGCAGCTCTCCGTCTCTACTATTGCTGCTGCCGCCGCCGTCCTTTTCTCGGGCGCTGCCGTTGCCACCAATACTGTCAGGTTCAAGTCTCTGGACGACACCTCGCGCACCATCATCTTCACTCCTAGCTCAGGCTACGATGCCGTCGACTCGGTGACCGTGTCCGGCGGTGCTTCCGTTGACGTGACCATCCCCGACTCGTGGATCGGTAACTGGTACTCTCGCTCCGAGGGCGCCTCCAACACCAACGGTATGCTGGGCGAGGTTTCCTTCCAGGGCTGGAACGACATCACCTACTTCGACGTCTCGGCCATTGTCAACTCCACCGACTATGACGGTGTCCACGAGATGTACCCCGCCTCGGACTTGACTCCCGTCTCTGGCTGCACTACGTTCCCCTGTGACAACGCGTACTACCTGTCCGACGATGTGCAGACCAAGACTACCACCGAGACCACTCTGATTTGCACTCTGGGTGCCAACGGCTCGTCCAAGAAGGCTCGTGACGTCGAGAACTTCCCCCGTGACTACGTCACCTCGGGTCCTAAGGGCCGCTCAACTAGCCGCATCATGCGCCGCCGCATCTAAAGCTACTGTCCAACCGCTAAAAAAGAAATACAAAAAAAACTCACAACATATAACTGGCTTGGCTTCCGGCATGAGTATTGTTTCTTCTTCTCTCTTTAGTCTTTTTCTTTAGGCGGTTGTCTCTCCGAGAGAACACCGTTGTGGAACTACGACCTAAGATACGCTAGAAGAGCTTTTGCTTGTGGCCGCCGTTTAACGATGCACTACGAACTCTCTTCCTTTCCTGTTTTTTTCTCTTCTCCGGGTGTTTAAATTTATTATTCTCTTTTATATCTTTCTTCTTTTCTCTTATACAGTCTTCATTTTTCCGGTCTTGCAGATACGATATGTCGTACTCCCGGACACAAAAAAAGACGGACAATTTCCATAACATTAAACCAGATTATATTATGCAGAACAGTAAACCACCTCTTTTTTTTTCTCTTCTTTTCTTTTCTTTCTCCGTACGTCCAATTCCAGTGGCTTTTTAGTGATTTTCTAGGTCTAGCTTTTACCGTTTCTCTTTCCGTGTAAACGCCCTAGAATCATTTTTTGCCCTGAAAACAGCTGCGTGTACATACAAAGACAGAACAAGATAATTGATCCCTGTTTCCGGAATATCTCTTTTCTTCTCTTCTCTGTTATGGAAACCTCCAGATCTGGCGTTTTTTTTTCTTTTCTTCCTTTTTGATAGACCTGAAAGAGAAATCATATATACAAAAATAACATATATACATCTCTCTGAACTTTCTTCTTTGATTTTTTACTACTGTTTATGCCTCAGGAAAGAGTTCTTGCGGTCCCATGATACGATACCACTGATGTTTAGTATTACTACTTTCTTTTTAGAATAGAATATAAATCCGAAGTCTTTTGAACAAAACCATAAATCTCATATTATTGTATCTATATCTGTATATGGCTGACGTGTCCACCGAATTGGTGTAATACTACGTATTATGCTATTTTTTTCTTGATTTTTCTTTTTTTGCCAGCCGCCCTGTTAAAGTTACCGTTTCATCTCCAACCGCCGAAAAGACATCAAAATTAATGATTCGCCCATATTGAACTTGGCAACCACAAAAAAAAATAGGAGAAGGGAAAAGACGACCTATATCTGTACATTTCACTATCCCCTTGCAGAATGTTAATCAAGCTGAAGGCTTGGGTAAGTTGAGTAAGACTAGAATTTGTTTTTATTTTCACTAGTTATTGCTTGTTTGCTGTTTCATCCCCCTAAGACTATATTACTAGACTATAAGACTAGACTTCAAGAACCAGGGAGTTGAACAAATACAGAGTGAAAGGAATACTATATAAAAAAAAAACTGTTTGTTTAAACAGCCTAGCCACGTCAGATGACTTTGATATCACGAGAACATAGGAAGATAAAACCAATATGTATGAAGACTAGCAATTTGCCATAATCCAAAAGATGACTAAAACCAAGTCAATACTATAGTATGTATTAACTATAGTATTTTATACCGTCTTATTCCTTACCCTTTTTCATGGATTAATTTTTACGGCCGCATCCTCCCCTTCAAGTTACCTTAGAACGCTCGTTTTTCTAGGCTTCCTCCCGATGATTTGTTCGGAAACGAAGCCTAAGACAGAAATGAAAAAAAGGCCTCGGTCTAGCCTGTTTTCTAGAGTCTAATCGACAGAGTCAAAGATCAAAATAAACATGGTATGTAATCTTCTTTCGTTTGGTTCTTGAATTATTCCCAGTTTTTTGGTTCGAATTTACGATCTCGTTTCACGATCCTATCTTGTCGATCTTTTTTTATTCCTCTTGTAGGGCATATACGATATCAATAACTTTTCTTTTCCATTATAAAAAAGGCGTTATTTTTTGTGTCTGAAACTGTCTCTCCTTTGTCCTTTTCTTTGTCTTTTGTTCATCACAATCACTCTAAAACCGAAAGAATGCAGTGTTATTGGTTATTCAACCTTCTTTGTATACTTTGTCTAGAATACTTTCGTATTTTCACACTTTGAAAAGAATAAAGGTAGAGCTAAAAAAAAACCCGTTTTTATTTGCCACTTGTTCCTGAACAAAAAGTCAGACAAAATCCAGGAACCAAGACGAGTATGAAAAGAATCCACCAATTATCTTCTTAAAGAATACTTAGTCGCCGAAATACTACTACTACATGTACCATAATCGTCGCTAGTAATTGCATATGCCTAGTTTACATGCATTTTTAGATTTCGGTTCATACGAAAGGGTTGGCAGGTTTTTTTCCCTTTTTATTTGTATTTATTCCTTTATTTTCTTTCAGGTTCTATTTCAATATGTTTGTAGTCACATTCGAATAATATTCACTAAAGATGTCTACATACAAATATGTATACAAATATATATACAGATAGGTAGGTAGTAAGTCAAGTCGCTTAGAACGTCTTCTATATGCAAACCCTAGTGATGCCACGAGACCCTACACCACACCAACCCTACTGTCAAGTTAGTGCCATCTTTTTTTCTTTCTTGTTTAACCTTGACACCTAACTAAGTATCGGCTAGTGGCGACTCTTTATGTCTTAGAGATACACCCTTTGCTATTTTGATGTCTATAGACTTATGGTATCTACCATCCAAGATTTCGACATTTTATACTAAAACATGCTAGCTTTGAATGGACAAAGTCTAGACCGTCTCGTTTCTTAATACATACTTCATCTCGAAAAATTTGTCTCAGAGTATCTCCATGGGAATATTAAACAAGTAGACTGACGGACATGACATGAAAATTGACTCATTGTCAATATATATTTGTATATACATCTATTATTGATACATGATTTGTCTCTTACTAGCCGCCGTGACATACATGCTACATGTACATATATACTCACTCGTACTAAATAGCTTTCGTCTCCCACGATCTCGTTTCAACCGTGGCTAGCCTTCCTTCTCCGCACTTCCATTCTGCACTTGAGGGATTGCCGGGGACGCTGTGCCCGAAGAGGAATGCGAACAATCACTACCATTAGTAGTAGTAGTAGTAGAAGTACTAGAAATGGGAACTGTACCAGGAGCAGGAGCAGGAGTAGGAGCAGAAATAGGCGTTGATACTTCGCCGCTTCCGCTTCTGGCTTCATCTACAGGACTTGAAGGCTCAGCAGATGCGTGTATCTGTTGTTGTTGTTGTTGTTGTTGTTGTTGTTGTTGCTGTTGCGGTAAGGTCTGAGATTCCTTCGCTTTGACAATCGATAAGAGATAGCTGCCTAGATCAGAGAAGCCATCAATTTTGCTAAGCTTCGAGACCAATAGGTTGACATCGACCAGCATACTAAGAAACATAGTTAGTAGAAGGACATAGAATTCCCCAACGATAATGATTTGATCCATACCTTTGACGCCCCGCCTCGGTCTGTATCTTGGCCTCGCGTAGTGCCTTGCCGAGGTGCTCCTTGAAGCTCGCAAACACCGGTAGCATAATCATATTGACTGCTGCCTTGGGCATGAACCTGGTTAGCACGCGGTGTAGCATACTGGTATCTTTGACTAGTGACTCCGCATATGGATGAGCTCCGCCTCCACCCCCCCACAGGCTCTGTCCAATTGATTCCACGTAGGGCATTTGAGTGCACCACCGCCCGCCCGCTCATGATTTCTACTAGCTTCTGGTAAATATTGTCTTGGTGTTCCTGTAATTGCCTCCGCACCCGGTCAAATTCGCCCATGACACTGGTGACTGCCGGACCAGAGCCGGCGTGGCGCCGTGTAAACTCGCGTAGGTGTGGGATTATGGTTGCGATGAAATCGACCGATCTTACAGCCAAGGCCAAGTGCTTGGTGGTAATTGTACGGAGACCGGCTGATCGAGTGGCTCCTGCCCCGAGAATAAGTTGCCGGCAGCGTGAGTTAAAGAGTTGGAGATATTGTACAAGAGACATTCCAATATCTGTAGCCATAGATGGGATACCTACTGTCAGTCGTGTAAACTGTGTGATCCCACGTAGACATAGTATAGCCGAGTTGGGCAAGAACCATGACTCTTCCTCAATTGTGGCTGGCCGGGCCTTTTCCTTCTCTTTCTCCTTCTCTTTGTCTTTGGTGATAGGTGGTGGCTTCTCGTCATCGAGAGCGTCGTTGTATGGTTTATACACTAACGTGTCTTCCTGCCACTGTGGCGGATCTGCAGTGCTACTACTTAAGATCGCCGTGAGAAGTGCATTGTCAGGCTCATCAAAGTCCTTAGGATTCCAATTGTCTGACTCCATACCCTGGGCCAGACGCTGGATCTCAGCGTTGCCGTGCTCTTTGACGAACTCGATGATCTGATTGTTTACAATAGTCTTGAGATTTGTGCCGCTCCGTCCAGAAATAGATTCGCATTCTGTAGCAAAGTATAAATTGAGGGTGAAGTATCGTAGGAACCGTATCAGCGGAAGCTTGGTACTTTGCTCTGTACGAACCCGTAATATGCGATTGATGCGATCGTGGGCTAGATCGACTGCTTTTCCCAGCAAGTTTGTGAGATCTAGACTCTCATGCATCTCCTCGAATACACTCTTTTCCTGGTCGCTATATTTGCTTGGATTTGGGCTTACTAGAGGTGAACGCATCACTGGTGACTTAACGCCGCTTGGCACGGGATCATCCACTGAACTTGCCACATCTAGAAGTATCTTGGCCTGTGTAGAAAGTCTTCTTAAGGCTTCTGCCACTTGTACATAGATGGTGCACCAAAGTTCCTCGGCATCAGCTGGGTCGAGAGCACGTAAGTTGCGTGCTAGAACCTCCTGCGTGCCCTGTCGCCGGCTACCACGGGACGTTGATGTTGAGGTCGAGGTCGACATCATAGATTCATTGTCATCGTCGCTAGAACTCGGTAGTGGTCGGCGCACGATGGATCGGATCTCATGGATGATCCAGTCGCGATACGCAGAAACTGCCATGGCTACATGATTGGCCTGATATAGACCGGGCAGCAGAGCCACTAGATTTTGCCGGAGCTCGTCTGTAGACTGCATATATGAAGGGATGCTAGGCGCTTCTCTGGACTGGCCGCCACGGGCTCTCAAAGATGACGAGCTCCAGCGCAGCAGCACTGCTTGCCTAGAGACATTCTTGCAGTGGTTTTGTAGATCGGCCTTGAGGACATCCTGGAAGCGGGATTCGTACGATTTGCCGATGCGGAACCGGAGCACATTTAGGTCGTGGTTGACGCCTCTGAGGGCGTGAACATTTCGTAGGTCGATGATAGTGCGCGGCCGATAGTCGGTCTCATCGGCAAAAGGTTCGTCTTTCTCACCGGAAATGAGCTGTTCTAGCGCCTGGATAGCTTCTAGTGCTTGAGTTGTATCATTGTCGTTCACTAAAGCCTCGCAGTAGCTTAGTCCTTCAACAACACGACGGACCTGGATCACGGCATCGTCAAGCTGGTGAAGATTCTCTCGCCGCCGCCTCTTTTGCACGAGATCCATGCCAGCCTCGACGATTTCTTGGTCAAGGGTTGAAAGCTCCTTGCGTAGATTGCGGATTCGTTGGACACAGTCAGCCGCTTCAGTGTGAAGTTCCCGTAATGAACCGAGTGCGCCAAAGAAGGTTGTTGATGCGGTTGAGATTGAATTGATCAAGTGAACCTCAATAGTGTCCATGTACCACGAGAGCTTTTCCTGTAGAATAGCATTGGTAGCTAAAGACTTGCGTGGACCGGCTGAGGCAGCCCCTCCAGCGCCATGTTTGTCGTCTGTCGACCGGATAACTTCCGAGCGCTCGCTGACAACATCAAAGGTGCGTGGGTTTTCTAGGTGAAAATCCTCCTCAAAGTAAACACTAGGAATAGTCGAAAGCGGTGGAGGACCCTGGTTGTGTGTGCGCCGACCGTGAGCTGAGCTAGGTCGTCTACTATGGCCAGGCAGGTCTAGTGATGATGCCGAAGTGCGGCGCGACATGGTTCCACGGCTGCTTGGGCGGCGGTGGTGCGTTATGGGCTCATCTGAGGTCTCGTCGTCGACCTTGCTAAGGCGACGTGGTCGTGTGGTGATACCAGTGAGAGATGATGAAGCTGAGGCTGACGATACTGGTGGTGGTGGCTCATCATCGTTCTCCTTGGCTCGCTGTAGCTGTTCATATAGCGCGGTGATCTGCGATAGGTATGGACGAAACTCTGCTGATTCAATGTGTGGAATGTTGGTCAAGGCGACAGGCGGGATATCGCGCGGCGTAGGGGCCTTGTGGGCGCTAGAGGACGGCGGAGCTGCGTGTGGTTGCAAGCCGGTCCGGAGAAGCGGCGGCTGAAGGAGAGTCGATATGGCTGACCATAAAAGACACGTTAGCGTTGTATTCATAGATTGTCAAACCATAGGCTATATGTATAGAGGAAATATGCCCATGATATCGTAGGGGCAAGGGAAGCTACCGTTTTGGCCGGACTCCAGCACTTCGTGACCCCAGGTGCTTGATGACGTATCGAGCGAGCCACCTATCGAGTGGATAGAGCTTGCGGTCGATCCGCGACGAGCCGATGAATGTGAGCGATAGCTAGGGCCATGTCTAGAGGAAGAAAGCCAAAGAGCAATGGCTAGGTTAGCGACGGCTAATCTCGGTCGTTTGTTTTGATGAGAGGCCGGGAGGCCGGGGCCGGACAAACCTAGCATAGGAACTATCGAAACTGGGACTAGGCGAGACGCCGCGAGGGTGGTCGCTAGACGGTGAGGAGAACATGGCGCAAACGGGCCAATGGACGGAGACCTTCGACCAATTGGTAGAGAGAGGGAATTGGCGAGAATTGTTGGTGGTTTGTATCTTAAAACTATGAGAATGATGCTAGAAACGACGAAAAGAACAGCTATCGTGATGTTGACGTTGGTGTTTATGTTGCCAGCTACCCAAAACAGGTAAGAGGACAGGAGCTAGAACGGGCGCGCCTGCCAAATCGGGAACGAGCCACGGCGCCGGGTCGTTTAAGATACGAAGCGAGGCTACTGGACTGGGCCAACAAGGTGGTGATGTAGCCGTTGGTCGATGTTCTTCCGCCAGACTAGGCTTCCGATGCGCTGTTGAAATGCGCCTGACGGAATGCCAGCAACAAGCTTGTCAAGCTGTCTTCAGCGCCATTATTTCAGTGGGTCGGCAGGTGAGCCTATGCGCCTAGGGCCCGTTACAGGGCTGTTTCAGAGGGTGTTCTTCTTCAGAGCCCTGTAGCCCACTACAAATCCAGGCAAAGCTCCCGGTAGGCAATCTTCATTAGGCCTAGCCTATACATAGTTGTATCTGTATACAATAAAATTTCCCGGCGTGCACCCGGCCAGCTGTCTGCCAGCAGCTTTGCCAGCTGAAATCAGAGCACTTTACGCGCTGCAGACGCGCCGCTCAGATTTTGTGTTAGCTTTTTGAGCTTTTGGCGTGCCACAAACAAACCCTTGTTTAATCTGTCAGGGGTTTGATGGCTCTTGCTTGAAATCGTAGCAACAAGACTAAACAAACGAAAGAACCCCTCCTTGGGAAATCAAAACAAGATATCATCACGATATTCTACCATCTCCCTGACCATCTTCTGTAACTTTCTGTCTGTCTCTACAGCCTTGCCTTTGTCGATCTGGTTGTCGATCTCACCGTCTCCGTCTGCCACCGGCTCTCTAATCGCAGCCATGGATTCCCGCTCCGTGTATACCACGGCGTCGTTCAAGCAGTCTGACTCCTACACGGACCAGAACTCCAACCTCGAAGTCCAGAAGCAGTTTGAGGCCTTTATTAAGGAGTTCCAGGTCGAGTCTGTATTTCCCTACCGGTACGTACACCTATTACTGCTCCTAATAACAGCCTGGGTCTAACTTCGCTATCTCTTTTGCGCCCACAGCCAACAGCTCATCGACAATGCCTTGTCAAAACGCTACTTCCTCGAGGTTAACATCACCGACCTGATCAATTGGAACCCTGAGCTAGCTAGCCGTCTGACCTCACTACCCGAAGACTTCATTCCCGTGTTCGAAAACGCCATCAAGCTGTGCACTCATCGCTTCCTATTCCCCCACCAACCCAAGGTCAACTTGCCTCAACACCAGCTACTGTTGCATTCTGATGTCAATTCGACCTCGCTCAGAGACCTCAAGTCCAATGCCATTGGCCAGGTTGTCAGAGTAGCTGGTATAGTCATTGGTGCCTCAGTCCTGTCGTCCCGCGCCACCGTACTTCACATTCAGTGTCAGACCTGCCAACACAACGAGACCATTACTATCAACGGTGGCTTCTCTGGCGTCTCTTTGCCCCGCCAGTGCTCGCGCAAACGCCAGCCAAACGAACAATCCCCGAAGTGTCCCATGGACCCCTACTTTGTGCTCCACGAAAAGTCTGAGTTCATCGACCAACAAGTTCTCAAGTTGCAGGAGGCTCCTGATCAGGTGCCCGTCGGTGAACTGCCTCGTCACGTTCTGGTGGCTGCCGATCGTTACCTGACTAACAGAGTTGTACCTGGTTCGCGATGCGAGATTGTTGGTGTTTTCACAATCTATCAGAATAAGAGCAACAGCAAGAACCAAAATACTAACGGAGTCGTTGCTATCCGGACGCCCTACCTACGTGCTATTGGTATTCGTACTGATATTGACAAGACCATCAAGGGTGGACAGAGCTTCACTGATGAAGAGGAGCAGGAGTTCCTAGAGATGAGCAGACGGGAAGATATCTTCAACGTTCTCGCAAAGTGTATCGCTCCATCCATTTATGGCAATGAAACTATCAAGAAGGCCATTTTGTGTTTGCTATTGAGTGGCTCCAAAAAGGTCCTACCAGATGGTATGAAGCTAAGAGGTGACATCAATGTGCTACTTCTTGGTGACCCCGGTACGGCCAAGTCGCAATTGCTAAAGTTTGTGGAAAGAGCTGCCCCCATCTCTATCTACACCTCTGGTAAGGGTTCATCTGCTGCTGGTTTGACCGCTTCCGTCCAGCGCGATCAGACCACCCGTGAATTCTACCTAGAAGGCGGTGCTATGGTACTAGCCGATGGTGGTGTGGTATGTATTGATGAGTTCGACAAAATGCGTGACGACGATCGTGTAGCTATTCATGAAGCCATGGAACAACAGACCATCTCGATTGCGAAGGCCGGTATCACAACGGTGCTCAACGCTCGTACATCAGTTCTAGCTGCTGCCAACCCGATTTTTGGTCGCTACGATGATATGAAAACGCCTGGCGAGAACATTGATTTCCAAACTACCATTCTGTCGCGTTTTGATATGATTTTCATCGTCAGAGACGAGCATACCCGTGATCGTGATATCACTATGGCCCGTCACGTCATGAGTATCCAGACCGGTGGTCGTGGACACGAAGAACAGACCGAAGCTGAGATTTCTGTCGAGAAAATGCGCCGTTATGTGAGCTACTGCAAAGCGTGAGTTCCTCTTTTAGCATCTCCATTCCATATTATTCTCCCTAAGTATACTATACTAACCCGCTATGTCATAGTCGTTGTGCACCTCGTCTAAGCCCCGAAGCTGCTGAAAAGCTTTCTTCTAGCTTCGTCACCATCCGTAAGGAAGTTCACGCTGCTGAGTTGGTTGCCAACACTCGCTCTTCGATTCCCATCACTGTGCGTCAACTGGAGGCTATCATTCGTATCACTGAATCCATCGCCAAGGCACGTCTTTCGCCTATCGCGACTGAAGAAGATGTCGACGAAGCCATGAAACTTTTCACTGCTTCCACTATGGCTGCTGTCAAGCAAGGCTCCGACCAAGGTAGCAAGGAGCTCAATGCCGAAACAGCACGTCTAGAAACTGAACTTAAGCGCCGTCTGCCTATCGGTTGGACTACGAACATGGAAACTCTCAAGACGGAAATGATCCAAAGTAGACAGTTTAGCGAGACTGCGTTCGAACGTGCCATTCGCTTGTTGCAACGTCGTGAAACTATCGTATTGCGAAGCCAGGGACAGCAAGTATACCGCAACGCTGCTTAAGGAAGGGAAGTCGAAAGAGAAGATATCTGTAAAAGACAAGAAAGGCGAGGCTATTTTTTTTTTCTTCTTTTTCTTGTGTTTTTATGTTTCTGGTATTTATATGCATCTTATTTAATTCGGAATATGGAGGCCTGGAGTCATGGCGTGTCTTTTTTCTTTTCCAAGTTTTCACATTCTCGTATCTTCAATTGGCTTTTAGCCTTCGGTTCTTCTTCTGTCCATTTCTTCCGTTCTAGAATAACACATAGTTCATGATTGAACGATATACATACGGTCACCATCTAAATCTTCCATTTCCATTCCCTCTCGATCCATCTTTATATATTAATGAATGCATAGCATCGCAAGCAGTTCACGCATACGCTCCTTGACCATGGCATATTGTTTCTATGCTACTTGCTATACACACCGTCGGTTTTTGATGAAGTGAATCAACTAGCTAATTTAGGCTGGTATACTATTCATACTAAGACGTTGTTTTATAAGTTTTCTGTTTTTATGTTACACCATTATATTTAATGATACATATTTAATGGTCTAACATGAAGAATAGATCATATACATCCAAGAAACTAACTTCCAACTTCATGATTATTTTAGACACAAGACATATTGCATAGGAAAATCATATTAATAACTTGTTATGTTAGTGATACATATCCAATTTGCTTGACTAATGTCTTCATCATTGTACACGATACTAACCTCAAAGCCCTCATTCGTTTCCTTACTTTGTGCCATCAATTGGCGACTGTGCCTATACAAGATATTTAGCATCTTCTTGTATAGATTCTGATCCTCGTTTTCCCAGGACTGAGAAACCGGAAACACAGCATGATGAAGCTCAATCAAACAAGGTATCAATGGCCTATACTCTACAGAGCATGAAGCTTGAAGCCACTCCCTAAACAAATCGATATTAAAAGCAAATCCCTTCTTGAAAAATTATTCGAATTTAACCAGTGAGTGATTGTTTGTCTCAGTTCCATAAATCATCCATGAAGCTATGGGGAGAGTGGTTTTCACTGGAATGTATCCGAATCAACATGAACAACTGGGTACCTGTTTTTAACTCTAAGTAAATCTTCTTTCTTCGGGGCCATATGCAAGTATGAGACAAAACTGTATAAAATAAAATTTGGATGCCAGGAGGCGAGAACGTCTACTTGGTCTTGGTCTAGTAGCTCTTCTTTCTGCGGGTAGCAAAGAGTAGAATAGATACGTCCGAACCTGCATTCAGAAATTTTGGAGTAACAGAGACTGGAATTAAGTTAGAGATGGTTTTTTTTTTCATAACATGTCTATTGATGTGTGTCTATTAGAACTAGTTCTCTTTGTATTTTATTCTTTGCTACATTGTACTTCTCGATCTTGGGCTTAGCCTATTCCTTTTTCTAATTCCCAGGGGCACTGACTACTAGACAATATTGATGTTGGCTTGAGTAAGCCCTTTTACCCTACTTACTGTTTCTACCACTCTATAATTTGTATCATTCAACATAATGAAGTATAGAATGGCCCGAGAAAACAATACATTATAGGGCGAAACCAGCATACATTCGAATTCGATATCAACTACATGTACGTGTATCGACTCAATATGCTCTAGAAAAAGCACACACAATATGATAAGAAAAGAAAAGAATAAAGAATTCTCAAAATACAGACAAGGGTTCGTCTAAGTCAATAATTCCAAGTATAGTATAAATGTACATGTAAGTAGGCGCCTTGTTATGTATCTCCATCCCTGCAGGGTCTGCTTGGACCTCAACGTTGTTATACATGTATTTTTAGTAAGACAACCAACCGCTAATGCCGGCGGTGAAGATTGATACCTTCTCTAACTCAAAAGCTATGGTCATATATATACTATATGTACTACGCAAAGGGGCAATAATTACTCTAGTGCTGGTCGTTTCTAAACCACATGTACACAAGAAGCCTCAGTTGGAGCCTCAAGTTTGTCCCCGGAGTTTGCCGGGCTGCTCAGGCCGACCCCTCCGTGAATCTCTCAAGGCAGTGTTTTTTTTTAGTTCAAAGAAGAACGCAATTGGTCAGAGCAAAAGATGCGTCGCTCTCGCTCGTTTGCTTCCCCATGTGGGTGTGTTCAGCACTAAGATATGTTGCTCTCCCACATCAACCTCAGAGTAAAACTTTCGTCGGAAAGTGTACTAAGAATTGGTATCGCACGCCCCCCGCGCCCCTCCAGAAAGAAGACCTAGTAGAATGTTTCCCCCTAGGCACTAGGCTATGAGTAAAAAATGCGAAACTATGAAGAGCACAGAGGCTATATGCTATGATAAATGCTAATCTAGAAATGCCCGTGTAGCACCCTTTCGAACTTCCCGGTGCTACAGCTTGACATTACTAGTCATGAAAACTTGGTTTGCTAGGCCAGGACAAGCAGATGCCGTGTATATGCTTTAAAGTCTTGCAGCCATGTATTGATAGTAGGTCAGGAAGTTGTAATCCTCGGTAAAGCTGTCTCCAGCAGCGGCAATCCACTCGCTGGAGAGCATCTCGATACGGGAAGAAGCAATCTGAGCAGGATAGGTTTTACCACCCCAATCCAAGCTACAAAGGCAAAATTAGTTACATACTGCGGTACAAACTCAAATTTATAAGGGCATATAATCAGAACACTTACCGCTGTCCGGGTCTGGCGATATATTCGGTGCCAGTCAGATACCAGGTGTTATCACTATCCCTTTGATTGACGTAGTAGTAGGTACCACTGAAGGAGTTGGTGAGCGTACCAATTTTGCCAACAACCAGACCGACGTAGTTGCAATCGACCTCATCAATAACACCCCGAGTCACATGGTGAAAGTCCTCGGCACCTTCAGGAACTGTGTTGCATAGCATGAAGTAGTATGACTTTCCACGGCTAATCGGAATAAGAGCGGCTTTAGCTACAGCAGTATAGGCGGCGTCACGAAAAAACAGGTGAGATTGATCCTCCGTGCTGGGGGTTATCTCCTCCTCTTCATCATCTTCAGACACCACATTCGTCTTGACGTTGAAGGCGATGTCTCCCAGAGGAACTTGATTGGTGGGTTCCCGAACATCTACAGCAAGAGTTTTGGGGCTCGGGTTTAAGGGTTCGGTCGGAACAGCAGCGCTGGAGACCAGAGTACAGAGTGCGATGACACTGAAGAATCTCATGGTGATAGAGGCGAGAATACAAGGAGTTGAAGGGGTGATACTATAGAGTTGACAGAGCTGTATCAAGGATGGTGAGAGGTGGGAGAGAGAGAGGTGAGGGCGATGATGAAGATGGTGAGAAGAAGATCCGAAAGAGCAATTAAACAGATCGAAATGCCGTGATACATATATCTTGTTTCTTAGGCTACATTATGTCCTATTCTTCTCCGGGGTCTTTTTAATAGTCTGTGTGCTCATGCACCAATTCAAAAATCTCGATATATCACCATATACCCCAACCAGTAAGACATGTATAATACATGTAGATAAAAGCACGGGCATCAGTTGGGACCAAGTCAGCCTTGGTGTTCGTAGCCTGGATTTCCTTTCGAAATTCTACAATGCATTTGTTTTCTTCACATTACGGGCCTTTCAACAAGGATAACTGTATCTACATCTACATGTACACCAAGGCAAAGACCAGTCCTGGCAAATCGGAAATCCTTAAGTTACATTACAACCTTTCCTCCTACAACCCTTGGGGGGGATCTTTGAGTTCATGGTGCCTCCTTTGTCCAAAGACGAAAAATTCCCCTTCGTCGTGGTTTTTTTGCGACTAGTCCATATCACCAATGTCGCTGTCTATCCTCTCGCATCTATTGATTTATTTCATGATGCACCGTTTTGTGAGGCCTTGAGGTTCTCACCAATGGCCGCCCACCCCCTTTTCTCTACACTTTTTGTCATCGCTGATCCCCCGAGCCCGATCTCCGCTGCTCAGAGATACACACTCACACTTAGAAGAAAACATTTTGAAGGTTCGAGTTGCCCGACATTCTCGGCTCTTCTTGTGTTACGCTTTGCACTTCATTTGATTACGCCAACACAAACCTGTGATAGTTTCTCCATGAGTCGCTCCCTCACAATAAAAACACTTTGGGCTTCCTCTGTGTTTTCCAACAACCTACCAGGGGGACGGCTGTGAAGAAAGTTTAGCTCAATGCTGCTTGACTCCTCCCGATCCCCCGACGCTGACCTCGCGATAGTTGTCTTCTCCACTGCTTCCCCCATGCCGAAATCTGTTCTTGTTTTTTGTGTTTTTTGTGTTTTTTTTCTTCGTTGTAGTTTGGACCTCCATCATGGGGGGGATCTTCAAGGATCATTAGGGTTTCTCGACGTCTAACGATCCACTACAGCCGGATCCACGCGATCCACATAAAGACGTGAAACGTTGAATATGTTAGACTGCGAGGAATGACGGTCAAAGTAGGCCACTGATACGTGGCGTACATCCAGGAATTCGAGTAGAATTTTTGATTGATTTATTAAGAGAGAAATCACATCTAAGGGTCCTCCGAGTTCACTATTTATACTTGCAATTGTTCACAGTGATGTTGTATTCCACTGTGGATCGTGGGCAATTGCAGTTAGGGCTGATCATTGACATTAGCTCGTTGGTGGGTTGTTCTGATGTTGTGATGGTTATTGTGGCGGTGGCGTTGTTGTCGAAGCAGTCGACCTAAGCTTCGCATAGGCCGTCTCTAATTATTTTTACAAAAGTTTACGAGTTGAATTCCCCCCTTTCCTTCGTCATTTTTTTCATCAGCATGCCTTCTACTCAGACGACACTGGCTAACTGGTTAGCTACTAACACCCTGTTGGAGCACATCGCTCAACTTGGGTCATCAATTTAAGTCGCTGTACCAACTGGTCATTCAAACCAATGCAATTCCCCCCCTGCACACTGATAGTTATCGATCTTGGTTGTATTGTGTTAACATCGCTCTCCAAGAAAACACCCTGCCTCTCTTACACGTAAAACCCGGACCGCAAATTGAGGACCCTGTCCGACGCCACCGCCGGAGATAAGAGGTGCGAGGGTTATAGGCTAGATCGTCCCGGAGAAAGAGTTCGATGATGAGAGAGTTAGGTTCTGCAGTCTGTGTCTTCATGGCATCGATTGGGTCTAGAACCGCAATGATTTTCATCAGAATCGTTTTATCAGAGAACGTCTCATCTTCATCCGTCGTGGCATCTTCGTATTGTATACGGATGGCTTTGGCATTGACCCCCATTTTGTGACGATGGGAACGGAGTTGGATGCTGCAGCTGTTTCTCTAGCGTGCCTCCAGCGAGTCCATAAGGTCCCGTGGATGGTAGTCACGAAACAGCTGCTTCTGCGAGTTGGTGAAGGAGCTCTATTATCCGGAAGCGCCGGATCTCATCTGATCACCTCCGCTCTCACAAGGTTTTACTTGAGAAGAAGTTCTAGGTCTCCTTCGAGGAGATCATGGAACTAGCGGGCAAGATCGCGAAGGCGCACATTGAGGTAACGCCTGTTGAGGTCCATTTTTGGTGACCAAAAACAACCACCAGAACCTGGGTCTGCAAATGTCCTTCTTCTTCCCCAAGAAAGTAGGCAGGTTCCTGATTGGCCAGAGTTCGTTCTCGAGACGAATCCACCCCAAGCCAGTCATTAATCAGTGTGGAGGATGCTGGGGCTTTCACAAGACCCAATTCTGCCACAAGGTCAAGCGGTGTGCCAAGTGCGGCTGCTCGGCCTATGATGGTGACTGTAAATCTCCTAAGATCTGCCTCAACTGCGGTAGAGTCATCCCAAAACCCAACAAGGATGATTTGACCCAATCCCTCAGATTAGAGACCTATCTCCCTCCTACCTACCATTGGCAAAGGGGTGGAGAGACTGGTTGCTAGACGCCTCACTTTCTGGGCCATCAAGGTCAAGGTTACTGCACCCGAACACTTTGGGGCTTTACCTGGGCGAGCTGCCACTGACCTAGTGGAATGCTTGGTACATGACGGCCATGAAGAACGTCTGCACCATGGCCACAATTGATGTGGAAGGTGCTTTTGATAGTGTTCAGCCGGGACGCCTTGCGGCCCGACTCACAGAACAGGGATGACCGGAATATGTAGTCCGGTGGGCTGTATCCTTGGAAGGTTCGCACGCTTCCGTCTTAGGGAGCACATCGGCGACCTTTAGCCGATTCCGCATGGGCTTCCATAAGGGTCCTCTGCATACACTATCCTCTTCCTCCTATAACTAGATTCCCTCCTTAACGTGATGCCGTCCAGCTTTGCGTATATTGACGACGTTGCTTTTCTCTGCTCCGCCAATACCTTGACAAAGTCTTCGTGCCTGGCTGTTACTTGTGCCACCCAAGCCAGAGAATGGTGCCGTGACAACGACCTCTCTCTTGCTGATGGTAAGACAGAGTTCCAACACTTCCACAGAACAAGGCAAGAATCCCCTGACATAGAAATTGATGGGGTTGCACACGCTGCTAACGAGTCCACGAGGTGGCTAGGAGTATACCAGACAGGAGGCAGGTATGATGCCGGCGGATCTCATCCTCGATGAAATTCGAGAGAAGTTTGCGGACGGATGTCACCCGTGCGCCAGCCGCATGGACATCTGTGGCCCTAAATGAGGTCAGTCTGACCTTTGGGCCAAACTCCGGCTAAACCCCCATCTCCCACGCCGTGTCCTGCTCCCCAGGACCTACACC
>RHDR01000564.1:0-20700 GCA_009806295.1 Davidsoniella neocaledoniae
TATATATATATATATATGATAGGTATCATTCATGTATGCATATCTTACCGATCTCAACTGGTACCTGACATCAAAGAATACGATCATACAACGCCTAAATAATCGATTATTTATCTTTCAACTGCCGACACCATTGCTATTTTAGTTTGCACAAATCCTGGTAAGTAAAACTGAGCTTTGAGCTTTCTACGCCTCATGCCCACCTAGAACAAAGCCATATTGTCTCTATCATCCGTTATCGTCTTCGAAAAGATTCGAAAAATAGATATCCGGCACGGCAAGACAATCATCAACAGTGCTTTGCTTGCATTGGCAACTTCCCATTTTAGTCCGACAATCATGCCCACAAACCACCGGCTGGCTAAGTTGGGCCCTGTTGTTTAATGAGGCTTTGTTTTCTCTTTCTAAGATCGGTTGTGAAAGAAACAGAACAGCCTAAAAGAGTATCTGGGGCTGATATCTTATATTCTCTTTCTGTTTTTTTCCCTCTCATTCGACCTAGCTGGTTCGGTGCTCTGACGTTGCTTTTGTTGTGCTGGCAATGATGATGCCTGAAAACCGCTGGCGCTCGCCTTAAAATATGGCATATTCATGCATGAAATATTATGCAACATACAGAGTAAATAGCTATATTCTTGCTGTATCCTATCGGGCTGTCTTGTCTCACTGCCTGTTTCTTTCTTTCATTCTCTTTCTTTTTGTCTCGTATCTGCTCATCTATAGCAATATGGCTGTATTTTGAATCATTCGCATTCGCATCAGATCAGCCTGGCAGAACAACGCGGCCCTCGCAGTGCTGCATACCTTTCTAACCAGTATATTCATTAGCAAGACAGAGTTATTGTTACGGCTGAGTAGCGAGAGTCAAACTAGCTCTCAAACAGCCGCTCATCTACACATCCACTGTGCCTCTATTCGTCCCTTTGAGGTAAAATCTTGCGGGGTGCGCCATTCCAATCGCCAATATGCTAGGTCATGATTTAGCCAATACCAGGGATAGCGTATCGCTGAGTGTCATCGATGAGAATGTGAGTGATCTTTAGATCCTGGCTAGAGCCCAGTTTTTTTTCCCGTTTGTCCTTTTTTTTTCTTGATTTTTCTATTCTTGCAACATACATCTGGTCTTCTTGATTATCTGACACTGTTGTTCTAGAACGACGCGACCACGATGGCTTCACCTGAAGGCACTGTAGTCCCTGAATCAGTGGCATCGCCACGGAAAACCCAACACGACTTCATACCCAACCTCGGTGATGCCTTTACGCCCGATCCTGGAACTGAGGACATGTTCCGTGGCGAATCGCGCCTATTTCCTTATACTCCCGGCCATTTTTCAAAGTTATTGAATCCGAAGAGCCACAACACGTTCCTAGGCCTCGGCGGTCTTGATGGCATCGAAAAAGCGCTGCACACCGACCGAAAGGCTGGTCTCAGCCCTGAAGAAGTGCGAATTACTGAAGAAGTGTCGTTCGAATCTGTCGTAGCCGCCGGCACGCCCAGGTTTGGCACGCTTGGCGCTTCTTTGCCGAGTTCTGGTGAAGGAGCGTCGGGCGTAGACGCCAAGAACGCTCAGTCTGTAGCGACTGCTACCCACCATGGAAGTGGTGACGGCAAATTTGCCGATCGCCAGGCTTTTTACAGCGACAACACTCTACCCGAAAAGAAACACAAGAGTATTTTGGAATTGGCTTGGATTGCCTATAATGATAAAGTGCTGATTTTATTAACTATTGCGGCCATTGTGTCGTTGGCCCTGGGTCTTTACGAAACTTTTGACCCGAATCGTGATCCCACTGACCCGAAGGTTGAATGGGTTGAAGGTGTCGCTATTTTAGTCGCTATCATGTACGTTGTCGTCAAAATAAGCTTTTCTCTCGGCTCTCGAGGCCGAGACTTGTCTGACATGTGGTCCATTGGCTAACGTTTCTGTGCTTTAGTGTGGTTGTTTTTGTAAGCACTAATAAATTCCCAATAAAATATTGGAGTGCTTTGGCTTCCGATATCCGATTTCTCGGATGTTCGGCTAGTGGCCAACATATGGGCCTGCAGTACAAATCGCTAACTTATAATCCTTCCTTTTTAGGTGACCACATTGAATGATTGGCAGATGGAACGTCAGTTTACTCGTCTGAACAAGAAGAACAATGATCGTGAAGTCAAAGTCATCCGTGGCGGTCGGTCAATCATGATATCTGTTGGGATATCATGGTCGGCGACGTCATGCATCTCGAGACCGGTGATATGATTCCTGTTGACGGCATCTTTATCGACGGTCACGGTATCAAGTGCGATGAATCTTCTGCCACTGGCGAATCTGATCTTCTGAGCAAGGTTCCCGGTGCTGTTGCCTACCAGTCTCTCAAGGATGCTGCCGAAGGCAAGACTACAATTCACAACGTTGAAAAGATCGACCCCTTTATCATCTCTGGTTCTAAGGTTGCCGAAGGCAATGGTACCTTCTTGGTAACCGCCATCGGCGTTAACTCGACCTACGGAAGAACTACTATGTCGCTTCGTACCGAGCAGGGTGAAACTCCTCTGCAGAGCAAGCTTAACGGCCTTGCTAACTGGATTGCTAAGTTTGGTGGTGGTGCCGCCCTGCTTCTGTTCATCGTTCTTTTCATTCGCTTCTGTGTCAAATTACCGCATAACCACGATAGCCCGTCCGAAAAAGGCAAAGCCTTTATGGAGCTCTTCATCACTGCTGTCACACTAGTTGTCGTTGCTGTCCCCGAAGGTTTACCTCTTGCTGTCACTCTTGCTTTGGCCTTTGCTACTACTCGCATGCTAAAAGACAACAATCTCGTACGTGTTCTCAAGGCTTGTGAGACTATGGGCAATGCGACAACAATCTGCTCAGACAAGACCGGTACCCTTACACAGAACAAAATGACTGTGGTTGCGACAACTCTTGGTAAAGATATCAGTTTTGGTGGAGACGGCCCTTCTATGGATGATACCGCTGAAAAGAAAACCGAATTC
Organism: Davidsoniella neocaledoniae; assembly: GCA_009806295.1. Taxonomy (NCBI): domain Eukaryota; kingdom Fungi; phylum Ascomycota; class Sordariomycetes; order Microascales; family Ceratocystidaceae; genus Davidsoniella; species Davidsoniella neocaledoniae. The sequence continues at coordinate 2,983 of RHDR01000564.1, forward strand.
ACCTCTAGCGAGTGCAAGAATGTCAAGATTGACGAATTTGTTCAGGCTATCGGTGCCCCGCTGAAGAAGCTTCTGATCCAGTCTAATGCTGTCAACTCTACTGCCTTCGAGGGCGAGCAAGAAGGTGGAATGACTTTCATCGGTTCTAAGACTGAAGTTGCCCTCCTTACTTTCTGCCGTGATCATCTCGCCGGTGGCCCAGTTCAAGAAGAACGCCACAACGCCAACATCGTTCAAGTCATGCCTTTTGATTCGGCAGTCAAGTATATGGCTACCGTTGTCAAGCTTGCTAATGGAACCTTCCGTGTCTATGTCAAGGGTGCCTCCGAGATTCTTCTAGCACAATGCTCCAAGATCATCATTAACCCCGAAAGCAACGACGAAATCCTGTCTACTGAAATGACCGACTCTGATCGTACCAGTCTACAGAACACAATTGTTTCATACGCTGGTCAAACTCTACGTACTATCTCCTCGTCTTACCGTGATTTCGAGTCTTGGCCACCTGCTGGCTTTGAGTCTGCTGAGGATTCCACTAAGGCTGACATGAAGAAGCTTCACGAGAACATGACTTTGGTTTCTATCTATGGTATCAAAGATCCTCTTCGCCCCAGTGTTATCGATGCTATCAAGGACTGCCAAAAGGCCGGTGTCAAGGTTAGAATGGTCACTGGTGACAACATCATGACTGCCCGGGCTATCTCTAGAGAGTGCGGCATCTATCATCCTGAAGACGGCGGCATCGCTATGGAGGGACCTGACTTTCGCAGACTTGACGAAAAGGAACTCAAGGAAACGGTTGTCAAGCTTCAAGTTCTGGCCCGCTCTAGCCCTGAAGACAAGAGAATTCTTGTGAAGACTCTGAAAGAGCTTGGCGAAACTGTCGCTGTCACTGGCGATGGTACCAACGATGCTCCAGCTCTTAAGACTGCTGATATCGGATTTTCCATGGGTATCGCTGGTACTGAAGTCGCCAAGGAAGCCTCATCCATCATTCTCATGGATGATAACTTTGCGTAAGATGAATTATCCAACCGCTCTTGTATATAAGAAGTATAACTAACAAATCTCTAGCTCCATCGTCAAAGGTATGATGTGGGGTCGTGCTGTCAATGATTCCGTCAAGAAGTTCCTCCAGGTAAGATGACATGCGAATCTTTTATACCGTCAGTCGTCTTATTTCACAATGCTAACAAGAATAATTAGTTCCAACTTACTGTTAACGTTACCGCCGTCGTTCTCACTTTTGTCACTGCCGTTGCTAGCTCTGATCAAGAGTCTGTTCTGAACGCTGTCCAACTTCTTTGGGTCAACTTGATCATGGACACCTTTGCTGCCCTAGCCCTAGCTACTGATGCCCCTACTCGCTCGGTTCTAGATCGCCAGCCAGAGCGCAAGTCCGATCCTCTCATTACTTTGCGTATGGTCAAGATGATTCTGGGCCAAGCCTTCCTCCAGCTTGTCATTACGTTCATCATTCACTTCGGTGGCGAGACCATGCTCGGATACGACTACAATGATGATTCGGATGTCACCCACCACAAAACCCTTGTCTTCAACACATTTGTGTGGCTCCAGTTGTTCAACGAAATCAACAACCGTAGACTTGACAACAAGCTTAACATTTTTGAGGGCATGTTCAAGAACTATTTTTTCCTCGGAATGAACCTCGTCATGGTTGGTGGTCAGGTACTCATTATATTCAAGGGTGGTGAAGCATTCAAGATTACAGCTCTCGACGGCAAAGAGTGGGGCCTATCCATTGGTCTTGGAGCTATTTCTCTGCCTTGGGGTGTTGTGATCCGTATGCTCCCTGATAGCTGGGCGATGGCAATGCTACCTCGCATCGTGCACGATTGGTGGTTCAGCCAGGGCAAGTTTGCTCCATCTGCCAAGGTCAACTACGACACTACGGAAACCGGCCCTTCCACCGCTCGTGACGTCGAATCTGGTACTGGTGTGCCCAAGCCCCGTATTTACAACCAAGACGGTCCCGACTTCGTGCCTACTCCTTTAAGAGCTCATAGCACCATGCGTAGCAACAGAGCTTCAATCATGAGCGATCGTAGTCGTGGTTTTAGAGATAGAGTCCACGACGCCAAAGCCCGCACTAAAGCGAAGTGGAATTCATCTCAGGGTGCTAAGAAATAGGATGTTTAGCGTTGCTATACAACTTTTTTTGTTTACATTGTATTTTTCATGATTCTCAATCCGATCAGCCTGTCACACCTCGTGTGATTGCTAACATGTGGCTATAATGATCTTACACCTGTGGTTTTTATCACAAATCCCACCATCATTACTAAGTTAACAGCTAATGCAACATGTTGTTACTTTGTCTTTTTTAACATTATTTCATACCCCGATGTTTAGACTTGTGTGCTGTATGGAAACACCCACGCATTTATTTTTACAATTTGACCATTACGATGTCCATTTTTGGTCTTGGACGAGTCGGAATTTGTATGTCTGGAGGAGAGAGAATTCGATTGTTATCTTAATTCTATTAGTTAGGTTCTTAATGTTTACAAATATTTATCATGTGTTCAAAAGCTACACTCTCAAATTTGTAAACGTGCATGTAGTAATGAAAATATGACAGGAAGTCACTGCTCAACGCAAGAGGGAAACTATCCTTCAAATCATCTCTACGAGAGAGTCTAGACGTTGTGCTGCTACGTTCATTCAGTGTGGTAAGCCCATGATCCCTGAAATAGTCGATGGAAATTCGATAGAAAAGTGCTACAAATTCAAGTTGTATGATTGGCGAATGGATACATAATCGGACCCACATATTTTATTACACGTGATCACTGAGCCTCCGCAAGACTTCACGACTAAGAATCGGAGCCGTAAAAGTTGAAGGTCAAATATATTGAAGAACTGTGATAATACTCCGTCATTCCTGTCTTCCGCCTATACTACATATTTTTCGTGGTCAATTACCCGAATACTGCCAATATGGTATGCCACATCCCATAAAATACCTTCAATTGACGGCCTTTCCCACATACGACGCGATTATTCATCGTATGCGATTATCGTGAGAAGAAAAAAGCAAGCTAACATCATGCAACTCAGTCTCTGGTCCAGAACCTCTACTCGTAAGCTTGCAATTACCACTTTCTTGACGACTTGAGTCGCATCTACACAATTTCTCGGAAACGCATAAATCATTGTATCCCTTCCCAACGCCGAAATCCCGGACGAACCGAAAACACCACAGCTGAGCTGAGGCGTTTGGTAACTTCGAACACGATATAGCTATAATCATATCATTGCGACGAAATATTTACCAAATAAATTCGATGTCAACTATAATTACGAATATTTAACATCATCTACAGACCATGGCCGGCCGTACGGAAATATGCTACCTTGAGATCGCGACTCGAGAACGTCAAGTTCCCATAATACCTAAGCTTCTCAGCTAATTCATGAACTCATAGTTCCCTGTTCCGCAAGAACTACCTTATGCTGACGACCGTATTCGGCGCTGGCTTTGTCTTTGAGGTGTATGTACCACTCATCAGTTTTATGTTTGTGCCGGTATTTCACTTCCATACCAAGAGCATAGATAGCTGGCCAATCGATATCATTGCGAAATTGATACCACTTTCGACGTTTTTGGGGGAGTGCTCAAAATCCAGCCTACAGATGCTTCTCAACTATAGGGAGGAATAGACAATGTACTAACAAAAGCTTCTTACAGTGGTTTCAACAAGACCATGGACAATGTCTGGGACAACTACAACAAGGGCGTAAGTACTATACTCGAGCCAAATTTGTAATTGTTAGGGTCATTATTAACACATTTTTGCTTCAGCGCCAATGGAAGGACATTCGTCACAAGTACCTAGAGGGTGGTGACGATGAGTAAGCTACTACAGGACGAAGGTATTGTCTTGTCATATTAATATTACTTTTTGTTGTATTCCCATAGCTATGAATCCAACCATACATGCAAAAAAAATTGCCGTTTACAAGCGTTGTTTCCAGTAAAATTACTAAACCGTATGTCATACAGATATACATGTAGTGTGGCGGTTATTAAACAGAGAATTAGGAGTGTTTATTCAGCTCACCCTCTCGGCACATGCATATAGGCGTTTTTTTTTTGCTAGGCTGACTTGATAAAAAGAGGCCTACATATTTAATCATTTAGAATAACATTTGTCGTACTAAATGCATTTACATAAGTAGATAGATAGGTTAGTGATTACCAAGAGTTTTTTGTTTTTGAACTCATGAGCGGGGTTGTAACAAACCCTTACCGCCAAGAGACAAGGTTCTACATATTGATTGAGCAAATCAACAGCCTACTGTTTTATTTTTCAAGTTACAATCATAACAATATTTTGGTTTAACCCCTCCCATCATTAGGCTCAAATAACGAAAGCCTTCCCAAATTGAACTACTTGCGTAAGAAAGCCGATCCTCATCCATGTCTATATGTATTTACCTACTAAGATATATTCGGCAGTATGCTAAATGTTGTTGTTCATAGCTAGCCTCCGAGAACTCCTAGTAAACTCCACAACAGTGTGCTATACTAGATCATCACTATTCCAACCTGCATTGGTTGACTGTCAATACAACAAGGCCATGATAACGAATCACGATAACGAATCAAGATAACGAATCACGCCCTCGACCGACTATTTGCGATTTTGACTTTATTAGTTCGATAAACTACATTACTGCCCACGACCATCTCCCATAATAGCCAATACTGGCTACTTGTCACACTACGACTTGAACTGCTGTCATGACCTCGGCCGGAATCCCAACCCAGGAGCAGCAGCTCTGCGAACTACTCGAAAGTCTAGCTACGAAGAAGAGATATGTCTATACCGAAGATGTGGCTCTTGGACTAGTAGAGCAGCTGTTCTGGTCGCTGGTTGGAGGTAAAGATGAGCACTGGAAGCTGATATGGGGCAACAATCCTCCCCCAAAGAGCATGAAGTTGCGCGATGCCCAGGGTGCCACTGGTGGTGCTGAGTATACTGAAGCTGCCCGTGGAAAGCATTGTGGTCACATCCTCAAGTCAGGGGAAGCTAGTTATATGTGTCGCACATGTAGCGTTGACGACACATGCTGCCTATGTAGCCGATGTTTCCATGCCACTGACCATACGAATCATGAAATCCGCGTCAGCATATCTACCGGAAACACAGGTTGCTGCGACTGCGGTGACGTCGAGGCCTGGAAAAAGCCGATGATTTGCACCATTCATTCCAAGCTCGATGATCAAAGTTCAAGTGCGGAAAAGGGCAAAACCCGGGCAGAGCATATCCCACTGGAGCTTGAGGAGTCGATGAAAATGACTATCGGCCGGGTTATGGACTACATCTGCGATGTGATATCCTGCTCCCCTGAACAGCTTCGCCAACCAAAGACGCGAGAGTCAATTCTACAGGACGAAACTCGATCGACCCTCAATCCTGAATTTTACGGCAAAGAGGAACCAACTGCCGACAAGAAATACTGTCTCATAATCTGGAACGACGAAAAGCATACTCTACAGGATGTGCAAGAACAGATCGCTCGTGCTTGCAGAAAGCGACAAATAGATGCTCGAGAGCACGCTGTTGAGACGGACACCATTGGCCGCAGTATTCTTGTCACTTCTAGCGATATCGACGAACTCATAAGAATGTCTAAGAAGTTGGAAGAGATCAGGGTCACTGTGACTATCCGCTCCGCGCGTGATACATTCCGCGAACAGATGGTTTCAACCATTGTGGACTGGCTTCATGATATATCGGGGTGCAGCGTTGGCACTGATCATGAAATCTTGATGAGAACCATTTGTGAGCAAATGCTGCAACCGTGGAAGATTGGAAGTCCTGCCGTGAACAAAGACGTTGGCGGAAATGGTATAGATGACGAGGCCAAAATCGAGCACAACCTTTTCCGGAACCAGTTCAACCTCGGTATGAGCGATGGCCTACTCACAGCATTTGATCGCCAGTTCGCCGGGCGTGGGTTTCTGGAAGTTGAAGAACGTGACAATGAGCTTGACGATGCCAATGACAGCGACAGCACGTCAGATGAGTATGAGCCCGATGTCGTCATGCAGGATTTTGAACTAGAAGAAGAGGCCGACGAGGATACACCACTGGACTCTTTAGAGATTGATGAGGCTTCTCTAGCTGGTTATCCTCCACCACCACCACCGCCGACTGGTCCTAGCAATACTGAGGAAGAAGCTAATGAGCCAGCCGCTGGCCTTTCGACCGAGTCCGCAGAACAATCTGCCGCGGCGCCTGCTGTAGCAGCAGCAGCTCCCTCTATCATTGCAAGCTCTGTTTCTGTAGTCACTGCCCCTGGTACCACAATATCAGAGCCAGATACTACAACACAGCCGCTTGTATCATCGGCAAGAGCAAACTCCGCGGGGTTTATTCCGCAAACACCTGGTGCTAAGAAGCAGACTGAAAAGCCTCGCCCCGGGAAGTATTGGGTTGAGGCACCGGACAACTACTTGACTAAGTCAGATACACCAGCTCAAAATGTATTCGACCGCGTCCGTCTAGACTACCTCATCTTATTTGATCTTCGCATGTGGAAGAAGGTCCGCAATGATTTGAGAAATCTATACATTCAGACGATAGTGACGATCCCAGAGTACAAATATATTCTGGGGCGTCGTTTTGCTAGCCTTTACACCACTCTTGCCCAGTTGTATCTCATCGGCGATCGTGAGCCTGACCATTCCATCATTGGCCTCTCTTTGCAGATGTTCACTACACGCTCTATCACCAAAGAGCTAGTTGAGAGAGCCAATTTTCTTACGAATCTCTTCGCCATTCTGTACACTTTCCTCACAACTCGTCAGGTCAACCACCCATGGAACGTATCGTCTTCCGCCGTGCTTGCATTCGATAGTGGCTCGGTTACTAACCGCCGTATGTACCACTTTTACATGGATTTAAAGCATCTGTTTTCTTCAGAATACGTTCAACAGTGTCTACGCGAGGAGCCTCGCTATCTCCGGCAATTTTTAGATCTAGTCAAGCTACATCAAGGAATTGGACCTAATGTACGCGCTATTGGCGAGCACGTTGAGTATGAGACTGACATCTGGATTACCGCATCTCTCGTAACCCGTGAAATCAACCGCATGACACGCCAATTCTCACAAGCCTTCCGCGTTGACGGTGCACATGATACCCAAGCACTGAAAGATGCCATCAGATACACCGCTAAGGTTCTGATTCTTCATTGTGTTGGTGTTGAGCGGTTCCGTTTCAAACAAGCCGAAATCAAGAACGAGGCCCGTTTCAAGCCTGTTGGTGATTACGAATTCGACCCTTCACTTGAAGGCAAAACCGTGGTCAAGTTTGAGGTCGAGAAAGAGCCTATCAGCTTCCATCACGCGCTACACTACACGCTATCATGGCTTATCGAATGTGCCCGTTCCTTTGAAGTCGATGAGCTCCGCGAGCTTCTACTATTTGATACCGCCGAACTTCAATCTAAACCGAGATCAATGGGCCACAAGGTACCAATCCGTGGAAACTTCAGCAAAGAAGACTACCTTATCAATGCCTTCGACTTTCCTCTCCGTGTCTGTGCTTGGTTAGCCCAAATCAAGACGACGATGTGGGTTCGTAATGGTATCAGTCTGCGACACCAGGCCGCTACTTACAAAGGCGTTTCCATGCGGGATGTCCATCATCAACGAGATCTCATCATGCTCCAGACTGCAGTTGTAACTTGCGATCCATCCCGTGTTTTGGCCACTATAGTTGACCGCTTTGGCCAGAAGAAGTGGATGGAGGGCATGTTTGAATACAAGTGCGATAGCCAAGATGATTTGCAACATCTCGACGTCGTGGAAGAAATGATCCTATTACTGATTAGCATTCTGAGCGACCGCTCGGCTCTCATTCCTCACAAAAGTGAAGCCGAAGCAACTCGTGCTGCTATGCGCCGGGATCTGATCCACGTGCTGTGCCTCAAGCCGCTGTCCTATAGCGAAATTTGCAACAAGGTTCCCGATCGTTATCAAGATGATGCTCAGTTCTCAGCTGTTCTAGATGAGATTGGCCACTATAAGTTTCAAAACGGAATAACCGACACTGGCTCATTCGAACTTCACCCCGAGTACTGTGGGGAGATTGATATCTTCAATAGCTACTACACACGCAATCAGCGTGAAGAGAGTGAGGCTGTCTACCGTAAGCACATGGCGCAGATTACTAGAAAGAAGCCCGAAGACATTGTCTACGAACCCAAGCTACTTCCCATAGACTCTGGCGTTTTCAAGGGTCTGGCTGATTTCACTGCCACCGGCATGTTCTCGCAAATCATATACTACTGTCTCTTGTACACTCTACAGGCCGAAAGTGTTACTCCTACTGTCCAAGCCTCTCGTATCGAGGTGTATCTCAATGCCGTCTTACACTTGGTTCTTATTGCCATCAATGAAGACAAAGCTACCGACGAGTCTCTCGACTTAGCACCCTCGTTCATCAAGATTGCCCTGACCAAAGAGGCCAGAATCCCGTTCAAGGATAGCAAAGAAGGCAACAACACCGCAAACACAATTCTCGGTCTTCTACGTGTTCTTCTCTCGAAGCCGGAATACGCTACATGCCACAAAAAGATCGACCTCATCATCAAGAAGATTCGACAGCTGCGCCCGTCTCTATTTGAAGCCTCTTACGCCAAAATGGGCATCAAACCTGGCCATGGTGACGATGCACATGATGTGCCCACGGTGTCTGCAGAAGAAGAGCGTGATCGAAAGAAACAAGAAGCCCGCAACCGTGCGGCCAAAGCCATGGCCCAGATCAAGCAGCAGCAGAATGACTTCATTGGCAACCATGATGCCATCGACTGGGGCTCTGATCTTGACGAGGACATGGACGATGATGAGGTCCGTGAGCCTGAGGGTTCCAATGTCACTATCTGGAAATACCCCAGCGACACATGCATGCAGTGCCAGGAAAAGACCGATGATCGCAAAATTTTCGGAACGTTTGCTATGTTCAACGAGAGCCGCATCGTGAGATCAACCGACATTCAGGATCCTGCCAGTCTTCGTGAAGCCCGCCTCACGCCAGAGAATCTCGACTACCAGGTGGATAGGACTCGGCCTACCGGAATTTCGGGTGAAAACATAATCACGGTCACCAAGTACGATTCCAACAGTCAACCGTTCGATGTTACTCAAGAAAGTATCGGCCAAGGATTCTTCAGCAAAAACACGATTCCCGGTCCCGTTTCTGTTAGTTGCGGGCATCTTATGCACCACAGCTGTTTCTTGACTTACTACGATGCTACTACTCGCCGCCATAGCCATCAGATCGCGCGCCATCACCCCGAGAACACTAAGCGCAAAGAGTTCGTGTGTCCCTTATGCAAGGCTTTAGCTAACACGTTTGTTCCCGTTGTCTGGAAGCCCAAGGAGGAATCTTACCCAGGCTCTCTTGATCCAGAATACAAAATGGCAAACTTCTTTGAAAGTGAGATAAACGACCCATTCTACCTCACATATCAGCAAAACACAACTATCATTGACCGCCGTGTAGCGGACGTGAAAGCTATACTCACTAAGCATGCCCGAGAGACATTGGTTTCGCCTATTGCCGATTGCATTACCAAAGATAATATTGGTATAGTCCCAGAAGAAACCCACACCATAGATAGCTCTGATACTTCCAACGTCCAATCTGTTATCGGCCAGATTGATCTTGGATCTCAAGATCCCTCCATAACGGAACCTCTCCCCGAGAACAAGTGGCCTGGTATAAACCCGATAACTGCAGACTTCGTCGATATCTACCAAGGCATGAATACGAATCTCAAGGCTCAAGACTTCCTCACCCCGAGCCAGGATGACACTAGCGAGAAACAGAACTACAGCGAAACTCTGGTTGACTCAGTCGCCTTTTCGATTGCTGCTGTCGAAATCCAACAACGTGGAGTAGGACCCGACAAAGTCCTTCCTAGTGGTCTTTACGTCGGCCGCATCTCTGAGATTGTATTGACCAACCTCAAGATATTTGCAGAGAACGCTCGGTCATACATAATCATGCATGGCCTTCGACCTGTGAAAGACCAGAACCATATTGCAGAGTGGTACAAGAAGGAGGCCGAACGACAATTGAAGCAGCTATTCATCATAAACTATCTGGAGACCCCTGAAGCCGAGACGATACACCCTGTTCTATCCATTGATGGCTTTGTGCTCCTCACTAGGTTTTCGTACTGTCTATCTGAAAGGCACATGATCGAGATAGCACATCTTGCCAATCTCTGTTACTTGATTGAGGTTGTGCGTGTTGTCCACTATATCAGCAAAAATATACCTGCATCCAAGTGGGCCTCTTTGCTGTTCAATCTAGAGGATGTCCAATCTCCTGAGCTTAAGAACTTTGCCGAGTTCTGTCGTTACCTTATCCAGCAAGAGCTAGATAGCAGCTCGCCCAAGCCCAAGCAGACAGAAGAGGAGTCTGCCAATAACAGTGGCTTTGAGCAAGAAGGTCTCCATGATATCGAGGGTATCTACCTCCTCGTGCAGAAGTATGCGCTTACTTTCTTGCGGAAGACTGCACTGCTGATGCATGTCAAGTTCGGAGTTGACTTTTCAAGTTTCTGCCCCTCCGATGTCTCTGCGGACGAGCTATCCCGTCTGACCGAGGCTTTGCGTCTGCCCTCCTTCGATTTCGTTATCAAAGCCTTAGTATCACCACTTCCCGATAATACTGGTTGGCCCGATGGTATCGACCAAATGGTTCGCGGCTGGGTACATCACCAAGTAGCGTACAGGTTCGTCCCATTCGCTGAGGAATCTCCTGATAGAGTTCTTGGCAGGAAGCAGGAGTACGTTTTCAAGCCTATGGGCTTAGCACACCCGGCAATCTTCGAGCTTGTCGGCTTACCTAAGGAGTTTGATACTCTTATCGAGGAATCAACCAAGCGTAAATGTCCGACGACTGGAAAGGATCTCCAAGACCCTACGATCTGCCTGTTGTGTGGTGAAATATTCTGTGCGCAAAGCGTCTGTTGCCAGAAGGAGTACGTGTTCCCACGTGAAGGGAAAACACATGTTGGTGGAACCCAGCAACACATGTGGAAGTAAGTTTTTTTTCCAGTTGCCCTTTGCTTTTGAACTTCAACGTTGATTATAGTGGCACGCATACTAACTCTCATTATAGATGCCAAAAGACTATCGGGCTTTTCCTTAACATCCGCAAGTGCTGTATCGTCTATCTCTTCCGACGCTCTGGCTCTTTTTCACCGGCTCCCTACATCAATCGCTACGGCGAGACGGACCTAGGCCTGCGTCAAGCCCGCCAGCTCTTCCTCAATCAAAAACGATACGATATCCTACGTACAGCTTTCTTAAGCCATGGTGTTCCTAGCTTTATTAGTCGTAAACTGGAAGCCGAGGTCAACAATGGTGGCTGGGAGTCGATCTAGGTTTTGGCTCTTTGAAATTCCTATATCTATTTTTTTGTTATTTCTGTTGCTTTTTCCGCCGAGCCTAAAGACGGTCCATTTTTTTCACTTTTAACTGCGTGTCATCATCAACCTTGTTTATCCATATATACATATCATCTTCTAAGGTTTCCTTTTTGCCCATCTCTACATAGTTCTATCAATCATCTTATAGCGAGTTTTCCTAATTAAAAATACATTTTGTATATCTTCCCTTCCGTAGCCACTCAGTTAGTGAGGCCGTAGTATTATTGATTATGTGGTTGGGTATATTCTATTAACCATCTATGATATTTAAACGAAGATCTAAGACTCTATTATGGTATTATCATCTTGGGATTTTTTGGTTTGTACAGATCTTCCATATCTATATCATCCTCATCTTCTTTCACGCGATGAACTTCAAGGCTGATATCGCGAGATTCTGTATGTTTTGGTGTGATATTTTTGAAGACTCTGATAGTCTGATCGAGCCCACAGCTCACGATAGTATCCCCATGAACATCGGCCCATATACACACTCCGTCGTGTGCAGGGAAGCGCTGTAGCTCGACCTTAGACTTTACATCCCAGAGAACAATGCCGCCGTCCTCCGAGGCAGCTGCGATATAGGCTGTCTGAGTTTTACGAGGATCTTCGAGCTCGTCATCGCCGGAGAGTATAGGGCTTTTTTTGTGTACTAAAGTGCCGAATTGACCTCCAAGAGCATACTTTTCGTTGCGATGTCCTTGATATGTTTTTTTTGGTTTACCGGCAACATAATCCCACAAGCGGATGCAGTTGTCGAGACTGAATGCCAATACGAAGCGGCCATTTGGGGAGAAGCACACGTTTGCTACGGGCGGGTTGTCTTCATGGACAAGTGTTCGTAAGCATTGGCCTGTTGTGGCGTCCCATATACGGCTATAGAGGGATATTGAGTTAGCATCTACCTCTTATCTGGTTTCTAGTGATCATATATTAGGTTCAAGACTCACGTGAGGCCGTCGGTTGAGCAGCTGACTACCAAGGTTCCGTCTGGACTAAAGTCGATTCCCGAGACAGGATCACTATGCGCTGGCAAACTACGCATCAAACGACCTGCTCTTACATCCCAGAGAAAAACAGCTTCATCGTAAGACCCCGAGGCGATAATGTTTCCCTTTGGCGAGAAGGCCAGACAATGTACATAACTATGATGTCCGATCAAGGGCTCCATGACTCGAAGATTCGCATTTTTCGCACTGGAGCCGCCTTTATTCCGCTGAGCCGCCTGATGCCGAGCTGCGATAACGCCACGGGCCGTCAACATGGGACGGCCTGTAACACGATCCCAGAGTCGAATTGCTTTGTCATCCGAGCCACTTGCTAGTGTCCGACTATCTGGTGCCCAGGCCACACAGTTGACGCCGGCTAGATGGCCCACCAAAGTGTCTGCGTGGGCACCAGTAACGGCGTCCCAGATCTTGATGGTACTGTCAGCCGACGAGCTGGCGATCCAGGCGCCATCGGGCGAAATGCGTACTTGGGAGACGGGCTTGGTGTGCCCGCGTAGTATAAATTGGGCTTGGAAGTCGGCGTTTGGTGGTTGGTTGAACGTTGTTGAGGGTGATGGGCTGCGGGCTGGTGTTGGTGTAGATCTGTGGCGGCGACTAGATGAAGTTGACGAGGTGGATGAGGTCCGACGAGTACGGCGGGGCGATGTTGATCGAGAAGGCGATGGGGAGTAGAAGCGTTTGGATTGGCTGGTCGGAGACCTTGAGCGGTTGCGTGAAGTATCGATGTCGCCCATTATTTGTCTATTGATTTGGTGTATTTTACGTTTTCGTGGGATGATATCGTATGAGCTATGCGACAGATGCTGTACATCGACGACGATGTTTTCTGAGACAAAATGTTGACCCCAATGATTAAATGGTGTATTAGAAACTCTATATATTAGCAAAAAGAGCGATGCGATCAGTGATAAATTACCAAATAATAATCAAACTAAAGTAAAAATAAATATGCACAACTTAAGCTCTTTCACAAGGTCTAGATAAGATAATGACGTTAACCTCAAAAATTACACAAGGCTACTATGCAAGGCTAATGGGAATGAAACAATTAGATTTTATAGTAGCAAGGGTATTATTTTCTTTCAATGAGCTAGCTCCCCTCACATGCTTTTTTTAGGAGTAGTGATTTTTGCATGTACTTTTCTGACTAATTCACTTAGTATTTCCTATTTGAGACACCGCTTCATATTTGACAGCCTGCCTTCATCAACTTATACAGAAACAAGATAGCTATGCCCCTCGCTTTGCGACTAGCCAAAGGGACAACTTTGGCGAAACTAGGAAAAGTAAAAAGTAAGACATATGTAACCCTGAATGCAAAGATTAACAGGTATATCTACACAGTTAGTTGATTAGGCTCAGTAAGCTATTAATTTCTAATATGCTACGATGCATCAAAAAAGTTAGTTGGACGCTAATTAACTTGCTACACTTATTTATTTACATGAAGCATCATACAATTCATAACATTTAGACATCAGAATCATGGTAAATTTGTCACTTGAGGATTGAATAGGTCACACTTTCATGGTCTGTATTTACACTGAAAATCAAAATCAAGGGGACCTCGGTCTCTCAGAATGATAGAAGAACTAGAGGAATATGGAACTTAAAATCTAGTTTATGAGTTCATATCATATAGTTAGTTACTTATTAGTTGTTTAGTTATGTATTTTGACTTATGTGATCGTCTTGATATCTCCTTACTGCCGTAACATACATATGTACATACATACCGATAGTATGATCCGTTCAAGTAAACCCTTGTAATAGGGTTAACGTTGTATTGTTGCACTTTGAACCTCGGTCTTTGCGGCTAGGATTCTACAAGCGGCTTTTGATTTGCTTACAACAGGACAAGCTCATTAACTAATTAAAGCAACTGCATACTGTTTTCTGGAGCCGAAGCTCTTCTTATTTGTAGGCCTTAAATGTAATTCAACTCCATGGTCTTTCCGCCATAGCTCCAATCCCGACCATCTCATATTACCATTTTATACACTTTACAAGCGACATAAATTTCGATCAATCTTCTCCATTCTATTATTATATACTTGGCCTCAAATCTTGATTCAATCAGAGTATATATCGCCATCTGGTTACCCGCGACTCAGGCGACGACGCGCAAATAGACTTTTATACAGCAATCATCACGATATCTTGTGTTCCATCGAGTCTTAGCACAGGACACAAAACTTCTTGCGATGGAGTTCATGACAGCCCTTCAGGGCCAATTTGACCCTCAAAAGCCCTCTCTCTTCGAGCTTCTTTCCGAGCAACAACTTTCGGCGTTATTACCACCAACAGTGCGGTATCTCCTTGTCCTTTGCGCACAACGCTATCCACGATACTTCTTGCGCCTTCTCAACTCCTTCGATGAAGTATATGCGCTAGCTATGGTGGTAGTTGAGCGCTTCTACCTCCGAACACGCGGTGGCTCCTTCACCGAGAATTTCTACGGTCTAAAGCGCGAAAAAGCCACGGCCACCGAGATCCCCCGTGCCGTACTTGGCGCCTCCAGTGCGTCACGCGAGGCCCTCAAGCTACAGGCCCGCGATGTCTGGACCAATATTGCCGTTTCGGTCGGCATCCCATACCTGAAGCGCCGGCTCGACGAAGACTACGAGATCAATGCGCCGCGCGCCTTGTTAGGTTTAGCGTATACGCGCATGCCCGACAATCCAACTTTGCGCCAGCGCTTCATACACTATTACCGCTGGTTCCTGTGCAATATCTATCCTAGCGTCAACGCTGCTTATTACTTTGCCATGCTCGCGTTCAACCTCGCCTATCTTTTCGACCGCTCACGATACCATTCTCCTCTCATGTGGCTCGTGGGAACCCGCGTGCGGCGCATGGCAGCTTCGGACTACCAAGAACTTGCGCAAAAAGCTGCCGCCGCATCTGCCGCTTCTGTTGCCGCTGCCGGTGGAGATGCAGCCAAGCAGAGTTTATTAAAGAGAATTACGAGCCCCCGCCGTATTGGTCAGGGCATTCTATCTGGCTTGTCTATGGCATTACCAGCCAGCATATTTGCGCTCAAGTTCCTAGAATGGTGGCACGCTTCAGACTTTGCGAAGCAGTTGACCCGAAGTGCTACAGATTCCCTTGAACTGCCACCACCAGTGTTGCCAATAGTGCGCCGATTCCGTGCGCTCAATAGCAAAAAGAGTACCAGTCTCGACGAAGTACGTAGAAGCTATGACCGACAGGCTGGCGGTAATGATGACGAAGATAACGAAGAGGAAGAAAAGGACCAGCCAAACCCTGACGATGCGCCTATTGCTAAGGCCTCTTTGTTACCAATCTTTACTGTACGGCCGCCGAAAGACTCAGCCCTGTGTCCTATCTGCGAGCAGCATATCCAAACGGCTACGGCATGCCAGACTGGCATCGTATACTGCTATAGCTGCATTCACAAGTGGCTTGAAGGCGACCATCAACGACAAGAAGCCTTTATGCTGGGCGATGGGGGTAGAGAGGGCAAATGGGAGGCTGGCAGGGGTCGCTGTGCCGTAACGGGACGGATGGTGCTAGGTGGAACAGCAGGTTTACGTAGAATCATAATATAAGGGTAAGGGCTCGCTTGGTTTATGCGGACAACGTACAATATGTACATATGTATGTATATACACAAAGGTTAAAGTAGGAATTAAACATATAGAATCAGACAATGCAAGTGATATAAACATATTCCAATGTAACTATTTAACGTTCTTGCAATGTCTCCATGTCTTATGTTGCGGCCAGGGCAAACTCATTTGAAGCTAGGGAGGAACAACCCATATTTGATCTTGTCAGTATGTTAGGATCGTGAACTAGACATAGGAATGTTAGTTTCACAGCTAAGCAAGTGTCTAGCACGACGCATTCTTCGCGACGACCAACAACAATACAACCATGATGCTAGTGTGGAAAGGGGATCATAACATCGACAAAAGAGTGTATATCTGTCCATGACGAACCATATTTTCAACTTTATCGTCCCATATTCTCTCCCAAACACAGAGTAGCGAAATTCCTTCCTTTGCTTTGCCATACTTCATACCGCCTTCGTTCCAGCTTTCCTTTCTTACTCAACGCTCATCATGTCGTACGCGCTATCCGAGTCCTACATTGGGTCTAGCTTCTGGGATGGCTTCTCCATTGTGAAGCCGATAGCGAGTCCCAGCGGTTCCTGGGCCAGTTATGTCTCTGCAGATACGGCAGAGAAGCTTAATCTTACCCACGTGACAGACTCGGGCTCTGTGGTGTTGCAGATGGATTACCTCAGCGGATTTAACATCACCGGAGCAAATTCGACGACGGCGTCTGAGTCAACGACAAGCAATACTGGCAAAGGCGACAAGCGCAAGACGGTCAGAGTGGAGAGTGACCAGACGTACACCAATAGTTTGATTATTGTTGATCTGGAGCATATGCCGGCTCCGATCTGTGGTGGCTTGCCCAAATGTAAGTTTGGCTTTTACACTATTTATAGTGAACAGTTCTAATGTTGCTATAGTTTTTGCCAATGGCGTACACGCCCAGCTTTCGGTTATTGAAAGCTCCGGTATCGAGAGTACTTCGTCTATGTTGTCGTCCACGTGCGTATACACACCCCCCTCTAATCTACTGAAGTCAATTCAACTCTAACAGTTTGAAGTGTCAGCAAATGTAAGCTTGAAGACGTCCCTGTTCTGTCAAACCAGACATCGTCTGACTGTATGTCCCAGTGTGGCTACGACACAGGTCACTACTATCTTGGAAACTCGTGGAATGCTGCCAACGGCGGTATCTACGCCATGCTTTGGACGCATGGAAACTACACTACTGATAACCAAGACTCGGGATATGTTGAGCCAGATTCGGTCTTCGGTCATATCAACATATGGGCTTGGCAACGATCCGATATTCCAAAGAATGTGGAAAGTAGCACACCCCATCCGGCGGAATGGGGCAAGCCTCTCGCTGTATTTGGAGGCAATGACTGCTTCGGAACTGCGTACTACAACAACATGAAGCTAACTTTCGACATGGTATGTGATAGTATTTAACCGTTGTAGTCTTGCTTGTTTATAGCTATTGCTAACATTAGTACCCAAAGGATATCTGCAGCACCGCGATTGAGAAGTCGTGGGATAAGGGCTGTGCACAGGCTACTAACATGGACTCCTGTGCTGCTTTTGCAACACACAATGCCGCTGCTTTCTCACAGAAGTAAGTCTATTTCTATATATATATATAT
>RHDR01000565.1:0-20691 GCA_009806295.1 Davidsoniella neocaledoniae
TATTTCATTTCTTTCATAAATCTTTGAACTCTCATAGAGAGGTCATCATCTCCTTGTATTCTCTGTCTATTCTACCCTATATCATGAATCAGTTTCAGCCACCGTCTCCAGCACCATCATTTGACGGCCTCTACACTAAACAAGAACTACAAATAACCGGCTCCCAGGAACCCATATTCAACAACATTGACATTACAGATTCTACACTCTCAGACGACATGATTCAAACCAACTTCCAGCCTCAGTACGATGATAATAAGGCGCATAGTGTAAGTTAGATACATAAATTAATACATCGTTACCCATAAAGTACTAACAGTATACCTTTATAGCGTCTACCATATGCTACTCCCATGGCATCTCCTCCTATTCCTCATGCTAAGGCAGCCTTGGTTCGTCCCAACATTCGCTCGAAGCGTCTAGCTGCTTCCAGGTCGTTGTCTGTTGTCTCTGGTCGCGTGGAAAAGAGCCCTACTCCGTCTAAGAGAAGAGGTGACAAGTCTCGTGGTAACCGTCAAGTGGCTGGACGTATGCACTCACCGCTAAGCGAGTTGCAAAACCAGTACCCAGAAGTTGAAATCATCGATATCAAGAACTTTGTACGGAGATCTCTAGCCGACCGCCATATCGAGCTAAACATTGGTAAAGCTCCCGGCAAGATCAAACGGCCCATGAATGCCTTTATGCTCTACCGCAAGGCATTCCAGAACTTGGCCAAGGTTATCTGCACCCACAACAACCACCAGATAGTTTCCCAAGTATGCGGTGATTCATGGTCTATAGAGTCTCTAGAGGTTCGGGAACTTTTCAACAGATGGGCCAAAACCGAGCGTGAAAACCACCATATTGCTCATCCCAGCTACAAATTCTCGCCCACCAAGATCCCAATCGTCATTCAGGCACCCGCAGAGCAGAATGACGGCGATAGCGATGCTGAAGGTGAAGATGATCTAGAGCATCTTCCTGAGTTCCGCGAGGAATCTCCTACCACAAGCCATCTTTCCCGCAGAGCAGCATCACAAACATTGCAGCCTATGCAGTCCCTACAGCCTATTCAGCCTATGCAAAGTACGCAAGAGTTCGCACCCGCTGTACCAACCAGAGAGCCAAGTGTTGCTCCAGAGGTGCCTCTAGCAAACAAGCACGCTACTCTCGAACCCAACATTGGTGCCTCAGCAGAGTACTTCTGCTACGACCCTCGAAATGACATTCATTCCAATATCCAAAACGGGTTAAGCGACAAAAACCAAGTCTTCCAGCAGGATATATACCCAGCTCTCAACGATCAACTCCAACTAGTCCCCACTCAACCTACGTCAGGTGTAGACCTTAGCAGTTTGCCTGCGGACACTTCTCTAAGCAACCTCTCCATCATTGGAGAACAATGGGATGCTTCTACCACGCTTAATGGACTATACAACCTAGACCCAAATCACGACCCTGGATTTTTTGAGGAATCGTGGATCTATCCTTACGGCACTGACAACATGACTATACTGGACACTCTTATTGAGACTGATCCACAGATGACTTACCTCTCCTCAGACTGGATGGTTGACGCAGGCCTTGAAAAATCTTCATAGATTTTCCTATTTATGTTTACATTTCTCGGCCGGTTATTTCAACTTGAATTGTTTGGAGAGGCTAAAAGCCGGATATTCGCTTGGATTTACGGTACATTTGGAATCATGATGTTAGCAGTAATCGGCTCGGTGCATTCCATGTCATTTTATTTTGTACTTTTTATTATTATTTACTAGTTTGTTCTTTTGAATACCGTTTTGGGATCTAGGATGCATTGGGTTTGATATCTATTAATGTTTGTTTTAGGAATAAACTACTTGCTATGGCATTCTCAACTTCAATGTTGCATATGAGAATATTAGCGGGTAGGGTTGAATGGCATATTAAGGCATCGGGAGGAGTTCGTTTTATTCTGTTTTCTTTTTTCTTTTGTAACCACTTGTCACTTGGTTTTTTTTTGAGATATTTCTACATGTATAACTTCATGAGTCTTTAGATTTGGAATAAAAAATATTCAAACAACATAGCAATTAAATTAAAGCTGTAGACTAAGATATTGTGTACTTTTTGTTGGGATTGATAAAATACTCGTTTATGAATTCCTTAGTATTGTACTTGGATTTGAATGTATAAGAATAATGGGTCTGCTGACAGCTTAATCACATTAAGAACGCGACCTTTCGTAACTAGCTTAGCTTGGTCGTATACTATTGAATGGTCTTGAGGTCACTAATGCCTAGGGGAAAACTTTCTCCTAGGTCTTCTTACTTGCGAAGCTGCGCGTAGCTGTATAAGCGTGAAGTTAAAGTTGAAGTTGAAGTTTAGCTAGAGAATAAGTAGAGGAAAAGTGTAGAAAAACGAAATAGTTTTGAGGGAAATTTAGCCGTTTAGCCGATTGAGCCGCGGAGCCGTGAGCCTTGCCCTTTGGACTTTGACTTTACTTATGCCATTCCCTTCGCCGTTTAAGTTGCGGTTTCGTTTGATTTTGATTTTGACTTTGACTTTTGCCATTACCTTTGCCATTTCCTTTGACTTTACCTCTATCATTACGTTTGCCTTTGCCTTTGCCTTGGTTTAGCTAAGTTAAGCTAAGTTTGACCTTAGACTCTTACTGGGGGCCCACACGCGAAGCGGGGCGAAGCCATCTTGTCTTGTTTATTAGTACGCTTGTCTATTGTTAAGCTTGACTGACTAAGCAAAGTGCCATACATCTTTCGCCACATGTGGCGGCGCTAGTCTAACCGAGCCTATGCTGGTGGGTTCATGTCGTACATGTTACTATGTTAAGCTTTCGTGGATAGCTGTTCGAATCTTGGACTGCCATTATAGAGCATCGCATCAGCATTGTGTCCATTCAACAAAAATGGGTTTTATTGGTCACTCCATCACGCCTTTGGCCTCGTGGTTCTTATTCATGCGTATGTCAAGCTTTCAGATAGCATAAGCCTCATCAATTCTAACATACGAAAATAGTTGCTATTCAGCCCAGGAACACACGACCCTTCAAGCCCTTCGCTCTACTTCGACGTCCCTCCCCGTTGACATCGTCGCCGAAACAATTGTCGCCACTTTGATCTTAACACTCGGCTTAATATTGTCTGCTCCGACCCTGCGCCCTATCAGCTGGAGAATCTGGGCTGGCAAGATCGAGCGCGAAGGAGCTGCTGTTTTCTGTGCGGACACCAACAAAATCAACGACATCATTGGCAACCCGTTCTTCAATCTTGAATCACGACCATCGTTCACTGATATCAGAGGACAGAGGTCCGAGTTTTCAAAATGGATGGTCGAACAGAACGCATCATAAACTTATCTTGAAAAGTTGATATATATATAAGATTACTGCAATACAATATTCTGGTCTCTTACCACGTTGAAATCAATACAGGCGTATAGTTTGTTTATGTCCTAGTTATTGATACCTATTCATTCGAGCACTTACCACATGTAGAATGTCATAATGGGGAAAGAGCCACGAGGCTCAAAAAACCCACACAAATCAACAGAT
Source organism: Davidsoniella neocaledoniae (assembly GCA_009806295.1). Classification (NCBI taxonomy): domain Eukaryota; kingdom Fungi; phylum Ascomycota; class Sordariomycetes; order Microascales; family Ceratocystidaceae; genus Davidsoniella; species Davidsoniella neocaledoniae. Next base: position 3,533 of record RHDR01000565.1, read on the forward strand.
ACATATTGAATATCTCATACGAAGAACAGAAAACCATCTCCTTAGCTATCCACCGATCATGAATCACTACATACACATGGCCCCCTGGAATAAACGCCGAGCTGGCGGGACACCGACCAGCTCAACCTCGACGCCATCTTCGGTATTCCAGTTTTCCGAACCACCCTCGAAACGGCAATTTTCTCTTGGTTCTCTATCTTCGAATGCCATAGTTGGGGAGAATAGTCATGAAGAACATAAATCACCATATATTACTCTGCGAGAGCCAACAATCGCTCACAATTCAACCTCGGAAGATCGTAGCTTTCAACCTTCATCCCATCACAACGCAGAACAGCCGTTTCTCTCGTCCGAAGTGAATGCCACAGACGGGGGACAGGCTGTCATCGCCTCTACTACAGAATGTGTGAATGACGAGTGCCTAGAAGAAATCACTATGGCAATTGAAATGCACAATGACGACACTTTAGGCTGTGCCTTCTTTTCCTCTATCGAAGACTCTCTCCAGCTGATGGAAAACATGCCTTTAGCCGACATTGAGCTTGTCCAACGGATACTACTACATATTGAACCAACGACTATTCTGATCCCTCTACGGATTTCAGAAGAGTTGGAAGAGTGTTTCACCAAATATTGCAACGAACGTAACGAAGGTGCATACGATATCTTTCACCCATGACAATATGCGTATGATTAAAGCTAACTTTTGATGCTGAAGACTGTTCTACTGAGCAAGTTGTGTTGCGTTATCTTGGCTCTTCAATGTTTTCTTTCGATGCTGCATTATCTGCTCTACTAGAAACTTACGAATCGTTTGATTCTGCGGTTGGCGCCGTATTCCAAACAACGAATGATTCTGGTTGTCGTTCTGTCAGCTTGATGAAGTTATCTTCCATGATAAATCTTGATTGCCGTGTATCAGTAAGATATATGCCTAGAGTGTTATATATAGAGCTACACAAATACTTACTCATATGTATAGGTTGGATGTGCTGGCGTGGTTATTACAGATGTCAAGCGCCGCAAGAAACTTCTTACTATCCAAAATGATACGCGAGTATCTAGCATTTCCATGTTCACGCTGAAGGAGTTCATGTTCATCAATCATGATTCTTTGCTCTCGCTTCAAATCATTCACTCTGAAGCTCACCCGAATACTCTTTCTTGGAATGCTCAGGATACCAGTACCGGCTCCAAGGAAAACCTATCTTTATATGGCCTCTTCCATTCTCTTGCTGTTTCGCCGCTGGGCAAAGTCAAATTGCGGCAGTTGTTTATGCGCCCAGTACTCGACCTTGGCGTGATCGAGGAGCGCCATCGTACTATCATGGTGTTTTTAAATTCAAAGCATCAAGAGAACCTAAAGACCATATCAAAAGCTCTTCGTGGAGTAAAGAACATCGCCAACGTGTTAACGCAACTACGAAAGGGCACAAGCCCGATTCTAGGTAAAACTTCCTCTAGCTCTGGGACATGGGGAACTATCCTAAAGTTTTGTTCTTCGATTCTGAAGATATATGAGGTTTCATGTACTTTCTCTGATAAAGATCCGCCCGAAGTCATCAAAGCCATCACCAAAATCGTTGACCCGTTGGCAATGAATTCTGTTGGCAGCTTAATATCTAAGACGGTGAATCTTGAACGTTCCAAAACAGCTTTACGGACTGTAGTTTTGGCTGGTGTCAATGCCAAGCTAGATAAGCTTAGGCGAGCCTATGATGGAATGGAAGATCTCCTTGATAAAGCAGCCCAGCAGTTGATCTTGACAACTCCAAGTTGGGCCCGGAATTCAATTTCAAACTGCATATTCTACCCCCAGTTAGGCTTCCTCACAGTTGTTGCCTTAGACGTAGATACTCAATCAGCTCGATACTCTGGTGAAGGAATGCCAGAGGAAAACTGGGAGCAGATGTTCTGTGCTGATGGTAGTGCATTTTTCAAAAACGAATCAATGCGCGAACTTGACAAAGAGTTTGGCGATATGTACAGTATAATATCAGGTATGCTTGCATTATATTTATTGATTTATCTGCACATCGAAACTAACAACCTATTTCTCATAGATCTCGAAATAGAGATCCTGCATGGCCTCACACTGAAGATCCTAGTCTATGAGAAGCCGCTCATAGCAGCAGCCAATGCTTGTGCCACACTTGACTGCATGGTAGCACTAGCCCTTGGAGCACAGAGATATAAGTGGGTTAAGCCTTCCATGACAACAGACAATATCTATGACATTCGTGGTGGTAGACATCCACTACAAGAACTCGTAGTCCCCGCATTCGTGCCAAATGACTGTCGTCTTGCGGGTGGTGATGGCCATGCGCCTAATGTCGGACCGCAGATTGCATCTTTAGATATTGAAGATATTCCTACAGCATTGGTCTTGACAGGACCAAACCACTCTGGCAAGAGCGTCTATCTCAAGCACATTGCGCTTGTGGTATACCTCGCACATATCGGCAGTTTTGTTCCAGCCGATGAAGCAAATATCGGAATCACCGACAAGATTCTCACTCGTATTTCAACACGAGAGAGCTCTGGACAGAACCAGTCGGCGTTCTCAATCGATTTACGTCAGATTGCCTTTTCAGCACGAATGGCCACCAAGCATAGTCTTGTCCTTGTTGATGAATTTGGAAAGGGTACAAGAGCCGATGATGGAGCAGCTCTTCTAGCAGCTCTCATTGACCATTTCGTCGGATTAGGAGCAGAAACTCCCAAGCTCGTGATTGCGACTCATTTTCATGAGATGATCAGAGGTGGCTACCTCAAACACTGTCCTCGGCTGGCATTTGCCCATATGCAAGTTAAAGAGATGAAGGCTCATGCCTCTACATCTGATGATAGAATCGTCTATCTGTATCGCCTGCGCGGAGGACCCAGTATGTCAAGCTTCGGCTCTCTTTGTGCATCGCTGAACGGAGTCGACGATGATATTGTCCGTCGTGCGGATTTTCTCATGGCTGCCATGTCAAATAACGAGGATCTACGATCTGTGTGCTCGACCATGACATCTCAGGAAGAAGAGAGACTTGCAGTAGCAGAACAGGTTGCTCGCAAGTTTCTGGAGCTGTCGATAGGCGAAGTCGGATTAGAATCAGAGAGCATACAGCATCCAAGGCAGGTTCTCGAAGAGCTAGTTCAATCTGTAGCAGCAAACGATAGTGGCTATGCGGATAGTGTATTTGGATAAAAATGAAAGCTGTATTTGTATATATTCAGTGTATGAGGTGTCTTTTTATGGTGCGTGGTCTATTTTTTGTATTAAAGCCGATATTATAGCAGATTACCTTGCTGACTTCTTCGAGACAATCTCGGAAACAACCTTAGCAGTCGCCTTAACAATGAGGGCGTGCTCTGCTTTATGCATACGTTGCTCTAGATCTTCAAGAGACTCGCCAACCATGCATGGGACCTCCTCAATCATGATAGGGTCACCACGGTCAACCTCGGCGATGACATAGTGAATCATGCAGCCCGTACGGCCGTTCTCAAGCTGGCCCGCCTGGAAGTCGTTGTATGCACGGCCAATAGCATTTGCGCCATCGTATTTGCCTATATATTAGTTAGGGCTGGCTAATCATGGTCTGATTGGTATATTTGAAGTGAAACTCACCAGGAAGCGCAGGGTGTAGGTTGATGACGGGAACAGAGGCAGCAGCAAGAGGGTTCAAGAACGACGGCGTGAAGACCTGCATCCAGCCTGCCAAAACTATCAAGTCTGGCTTTTCAGTTAATACTTTCTGAGCTAGAGCAGCATCGTAATTCGACCGGGCAATCTTGAGTTTCTCTTCATCCTTCTCGCCAGCAGCGTGGAAGCCATCCTTGACCATGTTGAAGTACGTAGTAGGAATACCGACATCTTCGGCACGCTTGACGGCATAGGCGTTTTTACGGTTCACGTAAACTTTGACGATTTCGGCGTTTTGGATTTGAGTATCCTTGATGGCGTTGATGATGGCTTGTAGGTTAGTACCACTGCCTGAGCACATGACGACGAGACGGGCCGTAGAAGTCATGATGTTAATTTTTTTTAATTGGGAGATGGTTTTAGTATATGTAGTGGAAAGTATGTTAATATATGAAAATCACCAATTCAATATTATGGCATTTATGGAGTTCTTAGTATGTAGTCAGCGGTTCTGGGTTTCAATATATCGAATTAATAGCGTTGCAGAGATTTACAAGGTCGAATGCTGTGACGGGGCTATTATGGCGGGGTTCCGTTTTAGGACTATCTTAGTTGTACTTGCCTTGCAAACTTTGAATTGTCGGACTACAGCTTCAAGGTTGCAAAATTTCAATTAGTTTATGGTTACGAAACATTACACCAATACTATCTTAGTTATAACTGTAGGGTCATGTCAATTTTATTTTCAAGCATTGTTAGTTAGTCAATTGTTATGCCTACGTCTGCTCATTGTACACATATGTACATAACGTATACCCTCGATGTCCAAGATTATTAGGGTTAGCGAATCGAGGGTGTGCTGTATTTGTAGATTAGCGGATTCGTAGGGGATCAACACATCTGTATGGCAAGGATTTGAAACTAGCTAGTTGTATACATGTAACTGGTGATTGCTTTCAGTTTGAAAGATGTAATGAAACATGACGTTGAGTAAAGGCTGTATAATAATAGCAATGCATCAAACTTCTTGGCCTAGGCTTCACTAGATTTATTAGAAGTGAATAATAGAAAGTAACGTGAATATGGGACGATGAACTTTGGGAGAGCTATTAGTACAAGATAAGTCAAGGCTAAGTAATTAAGTAATACACCCAGTAAGTATTGGTACGGAAATATGTATATCACATGAATGCTTGTATGTATGCTATGTCACCTCGTGAGATAAGTTTATTGGTTTTGTATATGATGTTTTGTTACATCGAATCTAAGATTTAATTTCTCGGGTATTGGGTCATAACATACCTCACAATGTAATACACAAACAATCAAGCAACACTGATAGCTTACTACAACTATTAGTAGATGTATCCACATTTGTGTTGCGCTAGAGCTCTAGTTATTCTAGTTATGATAGCGGCATGTATCTTCCCGCATAAAATTACGGGCGGAGTACATCCAGAGATAGACCATGTGGGTATCCGCACGAATGTGGAAGTCAGCTCTATCTTGCAGTTTCTTGCAATTCAGATTCTGGGATCGATCGTCGATGTTGCACATAGAACTATGATTTAGGGTAATGTTGTGCCATAAACCGGGCTGTTACAGCAGTGTGTCTGTCTAGATAGGCTTTTGATAACTTTCGATTGGGTAATAGCACTAGGATGGCCATCGTAAAATGCACCTACATATGATTTCTTACGTCATTTGCTTTCTGAGCACTACGTTTGGGCACCTGGCCCCAAAGATTGTCTTTGTAGAGTACACCAGCCAGGGAGTTTTGGTTTTGGCATGCGACCTGATGGCCACGGCCTCTCCATATACGTACTGTACTATGCATATATGTATATCATGCGAAAGCTATGTAGTTTATTCGCTACAGCTGGTCGTCTGTGATGCGAAATGATGCGCCATGGAATCTCAAGACTGCAAACTGTTGAACGGTCTAGACTTTACGATAAAAATGAGCGGCGTCAATTGACTTGGTCCAGCCCAACTAGGTTCGATCTAAAACTTGCGTGTTTCTAGCGATTGGACTATGTATTTTGGTGGCCTTGTTGTGGCACAGCTTCTGGTCTATCGTCATAGATTTAGCGGAGCTATTGAAAAAAAAAATATTACAGTAGTTCTGCTTCCAATACCCCACGATTCACGTAATTCATGTGAATCAATGGCAGCGAAAGATATCGAGTCCATTCCTTTGTAGATATCATATGTATGTATATACATATGTATATACATATAAGCATTGAATTGCATATGTGTATGCTCATGTGTTCAGCTAGTTGCGACAGATTGCTTTGCCTACGCTTGAATAATTACTACAATAATTGCTGCAATAATTGCTTGCCAGGTACCAGCGTCCCCACTTTCTCCCAGTTAAGATTTATTTGCGACTTGACTGTCTTGTCTTTACTGGCTGACTATACTAATATAGTGGTGTCCGGATTTTTCGACCGCGTCCGCCCCCCAAAATTCCCCATAATTCCCATAATTCGCTTTACTACTGAATCCACTGAATCACCCCTCAATACCTCAGTACCTCAATACCTTTTACCTTACTCTTCTCGTCGACCTTACCTCGCTTGCCTTTTGCCTTCCTTTACCTAACCTCCTCGTCGTCCAACCAATACCCACCCACCACCCCCCCATCACATCACGAACTCGCTTTCATCCATCCTCCGCTGCTGGTGCCTTGACGGCTCTGCCTTCATTTATTTTGATCTAGATAAAACAAAAATTTCATCTTTCCATTGTATCCGCCTTCACCCCTCCCGACTTTTCGTCTCGCCCTTTGACCTTTGCTAGTCGTCGTCCTTATACCACAACCATCACACCCACCACCAGCCAACATCCGCCATCATGGGCGAAAGCGAAGTTGCTGGCCCTACCTGGAAATTCACCCAGTATGTTATATTATTCTCTGTTCATGGCTCTTGCTGTGGCCTGCAATAACTCATGCTCTGCTATTGTCGAACCTTACTGACCGCTTTGACTGTTAGGTGTTTTGGTGACAAAGGCGACGTTGAAGACATCACCGAAGGTACGATCATCATCGCCCTATCACTGCACCCCTTAACAAGCTACACGATTGATATCTAGTGTTGGATCCGATGCCATTATCTCGAAATCTGTCCCATGTCGGCCATCATGCCAGCCCTTGTCGGTCCTTGATGACCTCACACGACATGCCATTCAACCATCCCTTAGTACCACTGAATTTTGTTTGATATTAACTTTGCTGCTTCCTTAGCCGATATCATTTCAACGGTCGAGTTCGATCACACTGGCAACTATCTAGCCACCGGTGATAAGGGCGGCCGTGTAGTGTTATTCGAGAGAAACGAGACGGTACGTGCCAGGCCTTTGTTCAAGCTTTCATAGCATTGCTCTATCAGCAGCGGCATGCCCCAGAGTATCTCTGATCAATACTAACAATTCCATAGAAGAAAACTTGTGAATACAAGTTTCACACCGAGTTTCAATCCCACGAACCCGAATTCGACTATCTTAAGTCGTTAGAAATCGAAGAAAAGATCAACAAGATCAAGTGGTGCCGAAGACAAAACCAGTCACACTACCTCCTCTCGACCAACGACAAGACGATTAAGTTATGGAAGGTATTCGAAAAGTCTCTCAAGGTCGTTGCCGAAAACAACCTCTCCTCCGAGCCAACCCCCGCCGGCCTGGGCACCGGCAATGCCATTGCCCGCCCGTCAGCTTTCAGAAACACCAGTGACTTGAAACTGCCTCGCCTCACCCATCACGACACAGTAGTTGCTGCTGTTCCTCGCCGGACGTACGCCAATGCCCATGCGTATCACATCAACAGCATCTCCGTGAATAGTGATGGAGAAACCTTTATCAGTAGCGATGACCTACGGATTAATTTGTGGAATTTGAACATCCAGGATCAGAGCTTCAACATTGTTGATATCAAGCCGGCCAATATGGAGGAGCTCACCGAGGTCATCACAGCTGCCGAATTTCACCCTGTTAGCTGCAATTGGTTCATGTATGCTAGCTCAAAGGGTACTATCAAGCTGGCGGACATGCGTGAGAGTGCTTTATGCGACCAGCACTCCAAAAGTAAGTATTCCACCGTTCTACACCATCTAGTCAACCTACAAGCATGTTAATACCTATGCCTCCTTATTTTAGTGTTCGAACAAGAAGAAGATCCTACGACAAGATCATTCTTCTCGGAAATCATCTCTTCCATCTCCGATGTGCGGTTCTCTCAAGACGGCCGGTATATCCTGTCTAGAGACTACCTGACCGTCAAGATATGGGATATCAACATGGAAAAACAACCCATCAAGACGATACCGATCCACGAACACTTGCGGCCGCGCCTATGCGATACATATGAGAATGATAGTATCTTCGACAAGTTCGAGGTTGTGTTCTCGGGTGATGGAAAGAACGTCATGACTGGAAGTTACAACAACAACTTCATGATCTACCCATCGGAGCCAGAGGAAGAGACTGAAATCGTATTGCAGGCTGATAAGTCAGCTTTCAAGGCGAAGAAGATAGGCGTTCCTACTCCAATCAATGCTTCGCCAAGCCCCGGCGGTAAAAAGGGTGGCTCACGTGCGAATAGCCCTGCTGGTCAGCGGATGCGGAAAGAGACTGATGCGGATCAGATCGACTTCAACAAGAAGATTTTGCACATGAGCTGGCATCCATCTGAAGACAGCATCGCTATCGCAGCCACTAACAATGTAAGTTGCAAATTTTATTTCATCACTTGATTCTTAGAAAGTATAGCTGTACTAACGAAATAACAAAACAGTTGTTTGTGTTCTCGGCGCTGTAAGGCCTAGATGGGCTAATTCATCGAGGACGCCGGAGTTAGGAGGCTGGGTTTGGTGGAATGATTAATAGGGAACAAACTATCTCGCCCCGTCATGATAAGGATAATATGCAGAACACAGCACATAATTCTTCATTTATGTAACTTTGACTACATTTCGTAGTCGAACGGAAAGCCATAACGTGATCAACATATACGTGTGAACTCATTTTGTACCAGGACTTTTTTCATTTTTATCTTAACCTCTTTGTACTTGGTCCATTGCGATAATCAACCACTTGGGAGATGTTGTTCAATCACGACTTTAAATTTTTTTTTATCTAGATAGCCGATATCAATATCTAACTAGTTATATCAGTGTGATTATCTCGAAAACAACACAAATCAATCTTTTGTTTATTCTCAGTCAGTTTCATTTTCACTTCTTGTATAGGGGTGGCTAAAAAAAATATGGCTCAAGTAAGAGGGCCAAAGCATATTATAGTTGCTATTCCAGTTGTATGTGCTATGTATGTATATATTAGACTGATAACTGGTCCAGAATGAAAGATCCTGACACATCATCCTAATTACCAAAACAAAGCACCCAAAGGGACAATTTATTACCAAGCTATTAAATACATACATTACTTCCTACACAGAAAATTGTGCGGCTCAACCCGTCTTTGAATGAGCAACATTTGTTTGTTTACTTTGAAGGTTGTCGTCTTTTCCTTATCTATCTTTTTCTTTATTATGTACTTGGCCTAGAAACTTCGTAGTTTGGTTCTAGGAACATTTGTCATCACCACGTTGTCATTTAGCAGAAACTAGACCGCATCATTTTTGGTCTCATCGATCAGTTTCATCAATCTCATTTCAGGCTCACATATTTTTAGTAGTTTCACCTCAAAGAGACTCGATACGTGTTGATCTTTTTCAACCACTCAATTCATCTTTCAAGATGTCGGGTTCCTCAACGCCGGAGAAAATTGAAAATAGACCCCTTCTTGCTGCCAAAGACACCACATCACGTCCTTCAACTTCGGATGGAAATGTCACAAAGATAAGGGATGATAGTCCTGCTGTTGAATCTGCGAACCAGATTGCAAATAGTACCATACTAAAAGACTGGATTGCATCATGGATCTCGGTGGTGGTGATGCTCGCCTTCATATTTGGAGGTTGTTGTTCGAATGTTTATGCACTTGAGTCTATTATAAAGTAAGCGTCTTATCCATTATGTACAACGGTCAATAATTCTAACTACGTTTTAATAGATTCGAGCCAGGCAGTGGTGAGATATGCTCTTTGGTCCGTTATCTAATATTGTGTTGATACTAACATACCACGAGGTACCCTCTTGACATTTGTCCAGTTCCTGTTTGTTGCCGTCACAGGATATATCTCTCAATTTGACAGAACCCAGGCGCCGTTCTTTCTCACGCCTAACAAGGTCCCGATCAAGAGATGGCTCGTCAACATAATCCTGTTTTTCAGTATCAACGTGATGAACAATCATGCGTTTAGCTATAACATTTCCGTGCCTGTACACATCATCCTACGATCGGGTGGCAGTATAACCACTATCACGGCTGGCTACCTCTGGGGAAAGAGATATTCACGTATCCAAGTAACAGCCGTGCTGTTCTTGACAATTGGTGTCATCACCGCAGCCTACTCAGATGCTCAAAGCAAGGTACGCGCCGACAATGCTGGGACCATGGGTGTCTTCAATCTCAAAGATGTGCTAACATGATTATCCAGGGTAAAACTGATGATGGATCTGGCCATTCCGATTTCAGCATGGGGCTTATTATATTATTCGTAGCTCAGGTCTTCTCCGCCATCATGGGTATCTACACGGAGGAGACATACAAGAAATATGGCCCGCAGTGGCGTGAGAATCTATTCTATTCCCACGTGCTCTCACTCCCTCTTTTTCTGCCCTTTATGCCAAGCCTGATTGAACAGTTCTCGCGGCTCGCTAAGAGCACGCCCATGACGCTATCAATCCCCTCCGTTATCCTATCCAACATTGGCACGGACATCCCTGAGATCTACACACAAATCGCGGTTCCCAACCAGTTGATACACCTTGTGCTCAATGTTCTCACGCAATACGCATGTATTCGCGGTGTCAACCTTCTGGCTGCTGCTTCAACGGCTCTTACCGTCACAATTGTACTCAATATCAGAAAGCTAGTAAGCTTGCTACTGAGTATTTGGCTCTTTGGAAACCAACTCACCGTCGGGACTCTTGTTGGTGCAGTAGTTGTCTTTGGCTCGGGAGCTCTATACTCACTAGACTCGTCTAGTCGTCGCAAGACAAAGCAGAACAAGGCTGTGTCGGTCTTAACAGCTGAACCGCATACTCCCAAGAAGTCTGACAAACAGGCGGGTGAAAAGAAGAAGGCTTAATTATACAGATACACTTCCCGGTTACTGTTATCCCAGGTTTTAGAGAGCCCAGCAGAGTCAAGTAGTTTTTAGGTCGATACTCTTTTTGATTTTAAACTATACTAGTCAAAGTTAGTAGTGTCGTCGTGCTCCCCGTCTGTAAATATAGAATTCTTATTTATTGCATCCCATTGTATTATGACCTACGGAAAACGGTGGATTTTGCCGGTAAGCCTTTTAGCCCCGACCGACACTACGAACAGCACAGGATTCAAATCCATTCAAAAAAGAGTCACAGGTAGGCCCAATGCGCCGCAAATCGAGAATGCCGTTGCTTATTCTATCCGGATATCACATTATCCCACAGGGGTCTATGACGCTGTGCCGTACCTTCGTTACCAATTCAATGGATATATCAAGGTGTATCTGTATATATGTATATAAAATTATATGTATAATGTACAGGAGGGTGTGACAGATTACTGAACTGCCGATGTCTACATATGTACAAAGCCTAGTGGTCTGCTATTGTTATTCTTCGTCCCTAAATTCACCACCTTTTTAGGCAAGGATATGCGCCTAAACAGGCACTACAACGTTATTGTAGTAATAAAAATTACAGTCCTCATAGTAGTAAACTAAACACTTAGTCGCTTTATCCCGCCAAGCTAGATGGGCGCCATGCAGCCAGTTGCCCACAGTATAAGAACATGATGGCTTCCTTCATTTGAATACCTCTCAGTCTCTTCTTTTTGTCCGTTTAAAAACTATTCATACTTTGGTATTCGAAGCATACTAACTATCACAGTTTATCAGCCGCTAAAAATAATTCAGAAGCTCGCTAGGTTTTACTGAGACAAGACACTTTCTAGACCCAGTTTCAAAGTGATTAGGGTTCTTCGTTCTTTCCGCTTTGGGGCAAGTATTTACCCTCTCCATATTGTTATTGTTCTTTATATATTTTTCTTCTTGATAAACCACAACTCGCTCTCTCTTTTTTTTTTTTTTTTTATTTCAACGTCTTCACCATTACAAATTTGTTCGACATCTCAAATCAGAAAAGCCCATCGATAATCTTGATTCCTATAAAATGTGTGGTCCTTCTCGCGGATCTAATTCACATGCAGCAATGCCAGGTAAGAAAAAAAGAACGTTCCTAGCCCTAGTCGGCCATGGTTTGAAGCCGAAGATCAACAACCAACATGACGACATAGTCAAATATCATACTAGTAAGTTTTATGTCCTCAAAAAGTAGAGACTGCAAATATATGGAAGTTACCATTAAACCTGCATGCTCTAATACTTCTATACCAACCCATCTCTTATATTCTATTCAACGAGCAACCATACTTACCCATCATCATCTAGACATTATATTATCTCCATGAAGACTCGATCTCTACATCGTACCCAAAATTAGGAAGCCAGTTTCTCGTTCATGACGGCGACTCTGAAGACGACGACCATAACCCACACCTCCAGGGTGACACCGACTCCGAGACATCCGACAACCAAAAACAACTGGCTCAAGACGACAATGCTACAGAGGGGATGCTTCCGCGTGACTTTCGTCAGCCCTCCGCATTCTACGACCCTGTTGTCGAGCGCCAGATGAGCCAAGAAGATGCCAAACTCATCTTCCAGAATCACAAAAGCCGCAGCATCCCCTCACCTCTTGCCGGTAGCACTTCGCTCGAAATCCCAGGATCTAGCCTCAGCATGAGCATGGAGTCGTCCGAGGATTTTTCGACTTCCCCCATCGCCAATCGCCAGTTGCCTGATCGGACTGCGCAGATGCACAACTCTCTTGTGGTCGATCCGACCGCTGCTGGTCCAACCTATGGCGGCCACATGTCCTTGTCGCCAGTTGCCGAGGATTCAGTTTCTATTCCTGCCACCACGCCGTCTTACAATCATAAGCCGGTCGATTTTGGCGGTGATACAAGTCTTTTCGATACTCAGCCTCATATCAATGCCGAGCTTTCTGCCATTGCAGCCAAGGTTCAAAAGGCTCTTGACATGCGTAAAAAGTACATCAGCGCATCTCTTCAAGGCCCCAATGACAACCCGAAGGATCAGAACGATTGGGAAATATACCCTGCCCCTCCGGAGCCTTCTTGGATTCACGCACACCCATCTTATGCCAATCTCTCTGGCGCTGAGCCTACCTCTGCCTCTGCTCGTCGTAAGACTCGCCGTAGAAAGCAGGGAGAGGACATTGGCGAGGATTTTGTCAAAGAGGATGTTACTTTACCAAGCAATGATGGCATGAAGTTTCATCTAGATAGCAACGGCGTCTTCCAGGTCTACGAGAAGGATGCTGACCCTTCAACGGATAAGCCTGTCGTTGAAGTATCGACTATGCGTGACTTCTACATGGACTTGGACGAGATTGTCAGCATCTCATCAGACGGACCTAGCAAGAGTTTTGCTTTCCGTCGCCTTCAATATCTTGAGGGAAAGTTCAACCTATACATGCTCACCAACGAATATCGTGAAGTCGCCGATTCCAAGAAAGTGCCACACAGAGACTTTTACAACGTGAGAAAGGTTGATACGCACGTCCATCACTCTGCTTGCATGAACCAAAAACATTTACTACGCTTCATCAAAAGTAAGATGAAGAAGTGTCCGAATGAAACGGTGCTGTTCCGCGATGGACAAAACCTCACCTTAGCTCAGGTTTTCGAGAGTATCAAGTTGACTGCCTACGATCTCAGTATCGACACTCTTGATATGCATGTAAGTATATCTACAATCTCGCGTGTTGTATGTCGATCCGCTAACATCTCATTAACAGGCTCACACCGATTCTTTCCACCGATTCGACAAGTTCAATCTTAAGTACAATCCCATAGGCGAATCTCGTCTTCGTACAATTTTCTTGAAGACTGATAACCACATCAATGGACGCTACCTCGCAGAAATCACCAAGGAGGTCATTGCTGATCTAGAGTCAAGCAAATACCAGATGGTAGAATGGCGTATTTCTATATATGGCAAGGCGATAGATGAATGGGACAAGCTAGCAGATTGGGTTGTCGAGAACAAACTTTTCTCACACAACGTTCGCTGGCTAGTTCAAATTCCCCGTCTATTTGACGTTTATAAAGCGTCTGGTCTCATGGAAAACTTTGAGTCTGTCATTGATAACCTTTTCCGTCCGTTGTTCGAGGTTACAAATGACCCGTCTAGCCACCCCAATTTGCACATTTTCCTACAGCGTGTCATTGGATTCGACTCTGTGGATGACGAGTCCAAGCCGGAGCGCCGTGTCTACAAGAAGTTCCCAGTGCCCAAGGATTGGAGCTCCAACCAGAACCCGCCATACAGCTATTGGATCTACCACCTATATGCCAACATCACATCCCTCAATCACTGGCGTAGAAAGCGTGGCTTCAACACATTTCTTCTACGTCCTCACTGTGGTGAAGCTGGTGATAGCGAACATTTGGCTGCTGCTGCTCTATGCTGCCACAGTATCAGTCACGGTCTGCTTTTACGCAAGGTCCCTATCCTGCAATACATGTTCTATCTGGATCAGATCGGTATTGCCATGTCGCCGCTCAGTAACAATGCGCTATTTTTAGCGTATGAAAGAAATCCGTTCCATCAATATTTCCGTCGCGGCCTTAATGTTTCGCTTTCAACAGATGATCCTCTGCAGTTTGCTTTTACTAAGGAGCCTCTAATCGAAGAGTATGCTGTAGCAGCTCAGATCTACAAGCTCACGCCTGTCGATATGTGCGAGCTTGCTAAAAACTCGGTGAAGCAGAGTGGCTACGAACAGTCGATCAAGGAACAATGGCTTGGACCGAATTTCATGAGACCTGGTGGTGAAGGTAACACTATGGCCAAAACCAATGTGCCAGACTGCCGTGAAGAGTTCAGATACCAGACGTTACTGCAAGAGAAGAGAGTGTAAGTGTGACTATGATCATCCCGTGAAATACCCATACTAACTGTGCTTGTATAGTCTTCAACAATACATCGCCTTCAACAACCAGGCCAAAGTGCAGCCTATCTCTGCGCCGCCTACTCCTGTTACCGTAGCTTCAGCCACGGAGCCTACTATCTTCCCGGGACTAGAAAGCAGAGCTGTCCGCAATGAGACTGCGAAGGTGCCTGATGAGGCCACTAAGCCTGCCCTCAAATAATTTTTTTCAGTTTTCATCTCAGGAAATTCCGATGAAGTTGATGACAGTGAATATTGATGTGTATCGAATTACAAACTCAAGATACATTATATAGTGAACTAAATACGTACTTTCTGAATTTCAAATTTGTTGATTTACATGTGATATCGGTCCGAATTTTTAATGTTAGGGTTAAATGTGTTGTTATGTATTTCACAAGGGATTAACTAAATCGAGCATGAGAATAAACAATTTGTCTTAATTATGAAAAGTAAGTACATATGTAGTATTTTATGATTGCAGTCGTATAACTAACTGAAACTGTATAGGTACCTGAAAGCTTATGGACGTTCCGGAAACAACATTTACCTGTGTTATACTTTCGATGCCAATGGAGAGATCGCTAGAAACAACAGGCTAGATGAGGGCAAAATTATAGTAGAGAATTCAAGAGATGGTGATGAGTATAGTTGCAGTCCTATCCTAGTTTATGAGACGCTCCCTAAAAAATCAAGACACTTGGAGATTTGATTGTGAAGGCTGTTATTCTAATGTTCTTAGGCTGTTCTGTGTCCCTGGCTATAGTGAAGTTTAAACAGCCCCTTTTGCGATGGGGGAAGCTATGATATCGTAGTAGTGGCTGATTCTTAGTGAGAATAATGGGGACAGGCGCTGTAATCCTGCTGCTAGCACTGCCCAAGATTAGCGGAGCACCCTGTTCATGGGTACTGTAATTACAACTACATTAGCACATATGTATTAGCTTATAGTGTTTAGCGCCCCATTATCTGGGTCAATACGAGAGAGTTGTATTTGCAGAAGCTGCACGAACTTTCCCCACGACTTGATTATTCATTTAGGTAGTTAGTTCTAGAGCAATAAGCAAGGCAATAGAAGCAAGCATAACAAGTCCAAGTCAGCACTTCGCATTCTGGGGGCTGGCTGACCGTCTTTGCGCCGCGAGCATTTGCATTTGTATCTGCATTGCCATTTTCTGCATCATTTTTAATCTGTTCTGTCATCAGAAGAGCTACGTCTCTTGTATTCTTTTTCTATTGCATATTTTTTAACCCTTGGGTCGTCCCGTACTGCGGACTATATCAGCAAGTCGTGGACTCTGCAATCGGACTGACTGCTACTTTGCTCATCACTATCTATCTCTTGTCTTTTTGTCTCGCTAGGCCACAGCCACGCTGATCGCTCTCTGATCGCTGTTAACTCTGGTCGACCTGGCTTACCTTACTCATCCGGCCAGTTCGAGAAGTTGTTTTCTCCCTTGATTAACTTGACTCCCGCAGACGATCACAACGACAACCACCCATCCAAAATCAACCGACCGGTCACCATCTCCATTATATCTTATCGCAACTAGGACTGGCTAGTCAGCGTCGGTCGGCCTGGAATTGAGACTGTGCGATACCAACCGTCTGCAGCTCGCCGGCATATTGAATTCCTGCACCCATCCACAACACAAGCTCAATATAGCTCACTAACCCCCCCCTCCCACAATCAGTTGCCCTTTTTTATTTTCTAATTCTTTTTGCAACAAACATGGGCTTTCTCGGTGTGTGCCGGGCCGTGTACGACTACGTTCCTCAGGCCGAAGGGGAGCTAGCCATCACCGAGGGTGACACCCTTTTCATCCTCGAGAACACCGGCGATGACGGCTGGTGGAAGGCCAAGAAGAAGGCTGCAGGCGACGACGAGGATGAGCCCACCGGCTTGATCCCAAACAACTATGTTGAAGATGTATGTACTAGTCCGTCACATCTATAATATGTAGCACTGTCTCTGTACCTCTGTCGCGGCGTGCTAACAATACTAGGCTCCACCAATTTCGCAAGCTCAGGCACTCTACGAATACACTCGACAAACCGACGAAGAACTCTCGTTCCCCGAAGACGCGTCCCTACAAGTCTACGATGTATCTGACCCAGACTGGATCCTCGTCGGGTACGACGGAGAATTCGGCTTTGCTCCGTCTAACTATGTCGAGGTCGGAGACTCAGCCGCCCCAGCAGCTGCGGCAGCTCCGGCTCCCCCAGCCTTACCCACAAGAGCACCTGCTCCCCCGACTATGCCGGAACCCGAGCCCGCGCAACCCGCACCAGTAGCCGCAGCTGCTGCCATCGCCAGCGCGATCCAAGCTCGCAAGATTGCCGACCCGCCCCCAGCTGCAGCTGCTACCATTACC
>RHDR01000566.1:0-20683 GCA_009806295.1 Davidsoniella neocaledoniae
CCATAGCCATTATCTCCACGGCGAGCCTTGGAAGCCTCAGATTCTGGTTTTTCATCTAGTCTCCATGCCATACCATTATCAGTTCTCTTGGTGGTAATCTTGGGAGGCTTGATAACTGGCAGCTTAATACGAGGTCTAGGGACGGTAGCGTGAAGCTCCCATGCCGTATCCTCTTCAACATTTTCAACCTACATGAGTTATGTTAGTGGATACAGTGCTTCTGTGTGAAACTATAAGAGGCAACTTACGTCGCTAGATAAACGGATGACATCCATTGTCGAGTCATCGAAGTGACCGAGGTAAGCCGTGAACGCGCCAATCTGGAAGGTTTTTGTGATTCCAGAGAATTCGGAAGATCCCGAGCGGGCGTGAATATCACGGGCCCAGTTCATGTGAGCATCGAAGTCCCGCTTGCTGATGCCGGATTTCAAGGTGACGATGTACTTCTGGTCTTCATTGGAAGAAGCCGCCTCGCCAAAGGCAAGAGTGGCCAGAAAAAGGGCCAGGGTTTTGACGTTGACCATGATGTGTAGATGTGAGTGAGCGTGAAGGTATTAAGCAATATATTGATAGTTAGTTGGGTGAGGATGTAATATGTGAGTGAAAGATAGTAGTGGAATATGACAGGTTGGGTTCGCAAGAAAACAACGAGTATGAGAGGATATAGCAAGAAAAGATATTATTATAATAAAGAGCGAAAGAAGTTGTGGAGAGAGCAAGTTCCCAAGATCGTAGCCAGAGATCCAGAGAAAAGCGGAATGGGGCAAGAGATATTGAAGTATCTTCAGCAAGTGAGCGTGGATGTAGTAAAGGAACGTAAATGAGCAAAAAGTCTCGTGGTGGCAGATACCGGAATATTCCACTATGGGAAAATCAAGAAGAAAATAAAGGAAGGGTTCAAGAAGAAAACACTAAATAGATGTGAGATGAAATCGTCAAAGGTTTTATTCTAATCTATCAATATTTTTCTTTCTCGGGATCCAATACTGCAAGGAAAAGAAAATAAAAGAAAATAATAAGATAAAATAAGCCACTGACAAACCAAAGAAGAACAGAGAGAATCCCTTTCTAAGAAGCGTAGATGATCTGGGGTGATCAGGACCTCTATATAGAGGAAAGTCGCTATTTTCCATATTCTCCTCGATTTCACCCGCGAAGCATGGACATGGGAGTTCAACCAGCCATGACCCCATGTAAATGATACTAAGCAAGGGCCTTCCTAGCCCGGTCCAGCATACTAGAGTCCGTCGATTTTGTCGAGACTAGTTCGAGCTCAGTCAGTTCAGTTCAGTTATTCGGCTCATTAAGTCAAGTCAAGGCCAAGCCCAAACATATTCACTACATACAGATATATATTACAGTTCTGAGTCTCAAAGTCGGACTTGGAAGACGGCCAAAGCCGGTTCTAGGAGCCCGTCGCACTGGAGTCGATGAAAGAACGCATATTGTGAAATTAAGACGTCTTGGAAACTAGGCAAACATCTGCTCGAAATGTACCAGTATTTGTTCTCGATCATGAATATCAGTATACCGATCTGGACAGCAAAGCTGTTATTGTACTAGTGTCTCTGGTCGACAAACATGGCAAGCAAGCTGTTTTGCCTCTCTTCCTCCCAATTCAAGTCGTCTCTTCTTTTCTTCATTTATCCAAATGATTCCCGGTCCCATATCATCTCTTGTGAAGCAATATTTCCTCCCTTATGATATTAAATCTAGTGCCGTGTGTGCTCTTCTCAGAGTCCAAGCTTTTGCTTCTCTTCTTCTATTCGTCTCGGTTGTTTTCTTTTTCTTCTACATGTATCTCAATTTCTTTTTTTCTTTGTCGTACTGCTTTAACGACCTGAGAGCCCTAGTTGAATAAGAAACGTCAGCCAAGTACAAGGAGCAACAACAAAAAAAGCATGAAATATAATCATGAGTTCTGTGTATTTCTCTTAATTTGCTTAATTTAAAACACTAGGACGTACTAATGGCAACGAACTGGTCATAGTCAAAACTACGGCCGTGGCCCCATCCCCCAATGGCTGTGAACGATTAAATTAATTATTCTTACTAACTAACTATGTATTTCTTTTCCCTTTTACCCACTTCTCCTTCCTTCCCTTGCTCTTAGTCTCTGAGGCCGCGCCTTCAAAGCCTTGGGCTCCTGATAGTACGTTCTTTACGCTTGCACCGAGCTTTGTCACTAGTTACTAACTAACTAAACTAGCTCACTGGATCGGTCTGTTCTACGACTGTAGCTCGTCTTGGGTTGCTGTTACTCTGTTTTTCCCTCCCATTCCTGAGAGTGGCAAAGCTGTAGTTGAACATACATGTATGCAAGTCTGGTATCTTAGACTTGTTTCTGGCTCCTGCTTCCGCTGTCGAAACTAACTGATATCGTGATCTTAGCTTCTGATATGGCGCATTATATCATTTTGAAATATGTGTCAACCTGGAGCAAGCCCTCCAAAAGATATGACAGAAGGGAGCATGGTGTCATCTGGTTCAAATTAAGCTAAAGTAATGGATATGCTAAATAGAAGAAGAAACAAAACTAGGCTTTTGGCTGTTCCGAAAAGGCGAATTAGGTTCTATCAGGTGAACCCTGGGAAAACCCTTAAAAGGGAA
This sequence comes from Davidsoniella neocaledoniae, assembly GCA_009806295.1. Classification (NCBI taxonomy): domain Eukaryota; kingdom Fungi; phylum Ascomycota; class Sordariomycetes; order Microascales; family Ceratocystidaceae; genus Davidsoniella; species Davidsoniella neocaledoniae. The sequence continues at coordinate 2,611 of RHDR01000566.1, forward strand.
ACAAATATATTGTCAAAATCTACATATACATCCGTACATTACAAGAAAATCAAGGCTCACTTTTACGTTTTTTGCCTAACCATAGATTGAGTTTTCTGGTCCTGCATGTTGAAAAAAGACAACAAACAATTGCTTTTAGTTCGGAAATCTCTTTGAAATAAAGAACCATATCAATAAGCACACTAGCCCTATTGTCAAAAATGTGTGTGTATGCTTTTTCTCCGGTTGTCATAGCCGTAAAACACATGAACAACATGTCAGAAAAATAAACCACTATGTGATGATTCAGCTTTGTTCGAGTCCAAAAACTCATTTCTTCAGCCTCAGCTGACCACGTTGTCATGCTCGAAATTTTCCTCGCTAATTTCTTAATTCTTTTTCTGATTTTTCTCTTCATAAATATCACGTTGTTAAGAAAACTCATTAATCTTCGGCATAAAAAAAGCAAGAATCAATATCATGCCTAGCTTTGTATATTGTAAAAGGAAATAACGATCGACACTAAACGGCAATACTACAGTTGTAAGGGTGTTATAGCTGGAAAAATTCACAACTTTACTGACTTGCCAGTGCACATATTGTTGATATAGCTTTGTATCGTTGCACTTTCAAATCCACAACATCCAAATCGGGAATAAGTAGCATTGTCGTCATCTAAAGGGGCGCCAGGAGATGAGCATGTACAGTATGTATGTATGTACATACATACATACTTATTAAAGTCAAAGCAAGAACGCCTAACAAAGCCAAGAACAAAGTCGTATAGACACAAGAATAATGTTTCTATGTTGGACTTGGTTTGTTGCTGTAGCCGGAGCCTAGACATGGGAAATATTATCGTAGTTCACAACAACTGACTTGTTATCCCTAAATCAACGGCGTTGTACTCTCGCTCATCTCCTCATATTTCTATCATAGCCAAGACCAAAATCTCTTGACTTTTGCTCTTTATTGAACTAATTTTGGCAGTAATCAATACCACTCTACTCCACTGGCCCAACTCAAAGTATTCTTTACTCTTCTTACAAACACTTGGTGTTCTCCATCCTCTCCCTGGGGTTTTCGCAGGAAATTGCAGAATCGAGTCTAGTTTGTTTGGGAATTTAGGATCGCTGTCTACGTCCTGTGGATATATAGTACACATTATAGGTTGTGTGATACATTAATATTGCTTTAGCTTTATCTTGCCTGCTGTTAAACCTGATATAGGCTGCGCCCGTCTTGAGCAATTTAATCTATTTTCTTACGTGATTGAAGAGAACAATATATATCATCATTATTTCCCTTCTAAAACATGCTATTTTAGTCCATGATAGAGTTCTGTCTTGACCTTTATGGTCTTTAATACAGGCCAACGAATATAACAAAAATACATTCATTAATACCTTCTCAGTCTTTTTATTATATTTTATTCTATATGTGGCCACTTACAAGCAGAAACAACGTCTATTACGACGCTCTGCAGGTACCAAAACCCACAAAGCGTTAGTTGGGCAATAATATGGATGAAAAGGACTTGAAGGTAGGAGGAAATAAAAAACAAAAATACAACCCCTGCCGACTAGTCTAGCAGTTTCGGTCACATTAGCCTCTGCTTGACTACCTTAAATGAGGACCGCATAAATGAATCACATCATGTTTATGGCTGCCAAAAATAAGACAACAGATGAAGAAATAAATTCATAGGATACAAGCTAACCGCGCTTGTATCCATGCTGGGCGTTTTTTTTTTCTTCTTATTCCCTCTTCTCGTTTTATCTTGTTGTCGGGTCAATTATTCCAATATATTCTCTCACCAGAAGAGAAATATGCTTGCTTTGAGAACATTGTTGTCTCGCTATAAGCGCAGGCTGCTTTGACCTCTGGTACAATTTTTCAGCCTGGCTTGTATAGCACAATTATATATATTACACTACCTGAAGCTGGGAAAAATCCGAGCTACCGGAACATCTTCCATGGCTCTGGTCTCCGGATTCCGGACCAATTTAGGAATTACATATGTACATACCTTTCATACCAAGGATATATGGAATATGAGCTTACATATATGTCTGAAATGATATACTAATAAATAAATAATAGAAAATAGCTCTATTTCCATATACTAATAGTGATCATAAAATATATATGTTCAACTACTCCTTCCAGGAATTAACCTGAACGCGCACGCTCTTCCGTAAACATTATTGCTCGGTGAGAAGGTGAGAAAAAGATGGACATGTGATGGGTGCCATGTTCCAATTCACGGCTGTATTAGACAAAGTCGGATCAGTGGAATAGTTGGACACAGGGGTAGCTAATATTTAGTCACAGTGGATGTTTCAGAAGTCACTATCAAAGTATCAGTGGCTAGCGGATTTCCTTGCATTTACTGCCACTCAGCTTCTATGGACTTCCTCGTTCGGAAACGAGGCCTTGTATTATCACACCATTTTGCGTATATAGAAAAGCGCTAGAAGAACGGGGATCTTATAAATGAAAGGGAGAACAAGCTCGAGTTTTCTTTCTATTCGACACGAAACAAGGTCGGCGGTCCATATCACAAACTGAACTTACTCTGAGTCTTTTGCTAATTCTAAACTTGGACCTCTCTGAATATGAATCATGAAAGCACTGCCCGGCTAGGCATGACGTAGGGCAAAAGCTCGTACTCCCGGATATATACGGTTTTCTTAAACCTCTGTGTCAAATGCTACTCGCTCGTGTATTGTTTGCATGACGGGTCATGAAGAAGAACAAGAGAATAATATGTAGAACAAGAGTCCCGATAGAAGATACGATGCACTGACCAAGGTAAATAGACACCCTGTAGATAGTACACGACAAACAATAGTATTTGGCCATATAGCGATCTTGAACTTACATAGCTCTATAGAATCTGATGTGTGTCCAAGCTTCAAAGTCTGAGCTTTTTGAAACCACTAAGATTGATGTGTAGACGCTTTCTTTTTTTTATGGGTGAATAAAGAAAATGTAAGAACAGAGCCGTATAATCGGGATTCATACATATGTCTACCCCTGGAAATGTACAGATGTAGAATCAACGATCGGATTTCGACAACAACCAACTAATGCCTTGGTCTCTAAATGCCAAAAGATCTACTCTTTATTTTTCTATGGCCCGACCTTGTTCTACATTATATTTCGATAGAGACGCAATGTAGTAATACCACATGTACTGATCGGATTGTGCACTAGTGACTTGTCATCTGTCTGTATGAAGATCTTTTACTTGTTTTTGTCTACAGTTGTCATTCCCGTTCGTGATTTCTACGATCCCACTATCAACGAATTAACGTGGAATTAAACAAGGGTTAGGACTATCAATATAAACTTTGACTTTTCCGGAAACTATCCCGCAGGCCTCAAGCCCAACCATAGTTGACCTAAGAGAAAGAAACACGAATATCTCGTTTATCAATCGCCATTACCGGTGACAACCTGCTAGACGCAACGGGGTTTGCACTGTATCCACGTAGTCTCAACACTAGATAGGTGGGCCAGTTTATCGTCCATCTCATTCATTTCATTTCGCTGATTGGAGTAGTCTAGCTTGGACGTTGCTCCATATACAGATACATGTATAGTATATACTAGAAGTTGACTTGTCTAACATAACGTCAACAAAACACTCATACCCCCTTGCTCTGTTCGACAGGGCATCAATAAGAAGCGATGCAAATAAGGGATCACAGAAGCGAGGTTCATGATGGTGGTTCTTGACTAATAGTTTCGGCGTCATCGGGCCCATGACGTTACTCCCATTACATGTGTTCCTGGTTGTTTGCTTTCTTTTTCGTTCGAGATTTACGACTAATAAATTCGCAGCCTTGTACGGAAAAGCAGTCCGATATTGGTTGTGATTTATGAGCTGGGTCTTGGCGACAACGATGCTTATTTTTTCCCCTTCGTTTTTGGATTGGCTGAGTGAAGATAAATTCTCCTTTTTCACGCATCTCCAAAGAAGAAACGAAAAAGAAAAAACGCCGGCCTCGTTTGTCTTGTTCTAGCCTACCAAACAAAAGCCCGATATTGGGCCGCATTGAAAGTGATAATGATGGATGATGTGGTTTTCTTTTCTGCCTTGATATATGCCCCATTCTGTGAAAAAGGGGAGCTTTAGCAAAGAGCGTAGAGTGGTTCAAGCGACGATGTTCTCCCACCGTATATAGATGGTTCTAGCTTCAATAGAAATCATGACGCATGTGGCCCGTCAGTAAGGGCTTTATCTAAACGTCGGTATGCTTCGTATTTCCTTAGATTTGAGAAGTGGCCAGTTATAGCGTGGTTTGCGATTGCCGCGATCGATGCCGAGACGTTTTTGGTTTGGGATGGATGAGGCCCGTTTCTTCCTGTGTCTTGTGAATCCAATTCTCGGACTGTGGGTGGATGACGATTGAGACTTGTTTGTGAGCGATAAAAAGCGCTTGTCATAAGCACTGGCCAAGAAGATACACAAAGGCGTAAAATGTGATTTTTGTGCGTGCAACGTCAGCTTCGATCTCTTAAAGGTCCTTTCCTCTAATCATTACGATAAGCAAGTCTTATGATTGCGTCTGTTATCAATCAACCGCACACAATGTATAATTCGGAATATACATATAGTAACTGCCGCCTCTTGTTTCGTTATTTGTTTCTTGATATATGTACATGTATACCAACCAAAAACATTTCTAAATGACAATTCAGTAAAGCAAATTAAAGTATATGGCTCTCCTTAATATATAGATATGTATAATGGCAAGATACATATATTTATTTTGAGCGATTGGTTTGTCTGACGGATAAGTAGCAAATATTCTAGAATTATGTATTGGTATGATTAGTCCAAGGTTACTTGGTATTTTCAGTCTACATGGTGTTTGACCAATTCAACCAGGTGTTGGCTGTTGTTTGTTGGTTAGCGATCTAGCCTTAAGTCTGTTTCCAGATATCCCAAAATGATCTATCTCGTCGGCTTATCTTCGTCACACGTAGATCGATCATCCAGCTTTTCCCAGCCAACACTTTCCAACCACACTTGTGATTCCGCTTTCTACCATGATCTTGGGAGATACTACTTGCTATATTCCGGTTTCTCTTCTTTATTTTCTTCTTCTCATCCTCCTCGCGTATGGGGGTGGTCCTGCAACGACCTTTGGGCTATTTCATCCCGCGAACTCCGCACTTCATGGCCACAACCTGCAACTGACTTGGCCTTGAAGCCATTCACGTGGTTTAGGTCTGTCATCTTGTCTATAGCGGGATTAAGAACATTAAGCCATATCAAATATGTATTCACTTGATAGCATTTGTAATATGCCAAGCTTCGCCCTTCTGGTGCCCAAAGATGCCGCTGAATCATTAGAATGTAAACAGATTCCAGTCCAAATGCGGTACTTATGACAATATTTTCTTGGGTCACCCTCCATTAGAAGCAACAGTTATGGCCCTCTAGTAGGAGCCAAAAAGGAAGATGTCACAAGCCGTCTGCTAAGGCCATCGCCACAGTCAAAAGGTCTCTTCTGGTCTGTCTGTCATGTCTAGTTTCAAAGTGTGTGAACCAGATGTTTCTGCCTCCACTTGAAGCCTAGATGATTCCGCGGCATCCCACTTTCAGATATGACGATTCCAGACACCGTAAGGATACTACCACTCATCCGAGAACAGCCTTTTTTCTACTCCACCATAACATCTCAAGACTGTGTCTGTGTGCCAAGTGTGGTACGTGCAAGAACAAGCCACCCATTTTACTCATTCTACCACTCTAGTACCTGCATGTTCGTTGTCTCTTACTATAATCCCACGCTCATCATATTGGTTACGGCCGTATAAACAGCTCTGTTGTGTTCATTCCAATATGGCAAATCAATGCGCCGTCAACAAACCTGCAATAACAACCAGAAGCTACCTTCCTGAAACGATGCTACGTATGTTTTCGTGTGCCTCTTTCGACTTCATCTTATATTTTTTTTTTATTATTTCTACTCACTTTAGATGATATTTTCTATCGGCTTGCTTTCACATTGGCAAGTGGTCAGTCTCTCTGATATCTGTTTACACTGTCGCCTCAGTAGAGTACCGAGATACCAGTTTCATACATAATCGGAAGTATTATTTCTGCTTATACTCTATACACAGCCATCATATCTCCTTTGCCCTGTAGATATGGCTAAGACAAAAGTTAATTTCCACCAGCCTTGAAAACAACGTAATGTATGTTTGTGCGTCCTCCCTTCTAGAAGTCGAAGAACGTACTGTTGGCAACTATCTGGGCTTCTCCCTCTGTTACCTCTATCTATCATGATATCGAATACGACGAACACGATAGTCAGGTATGTAGTATGACACTATGGATCTCGTATGAAGCAAGGTCGGTATTTGATCTGTAAACTTTCCTAGGATACATATCGCAGAAAAATTACGAATACAATTGCATAGCCGACGCATTTTACAAAGAAAGATCCGAGGGGGTAACCAGCCAGGAAAAGCAATGCAATTCTCTTCTGCTTTTGTGAATCGTGAAAGAGGGGGAAAAATAAGGATGGCATATGATATGTCCCCTAGATTACAATCCGAGTACACACAGACTCTCTTAGAACTTGGTCAGCAGAGCCCTGATCATGGGCCTACCATCTTTATCTCGGGACCGAAATGTAACGTGCCATCTACAGGGTAAACTAGTGGACTATACCAGACCATGTCATCGTGGTATATGTAAAAAATAACGAAAACGGAAGAGGATGATTATCAGGGTTTACATGCTACCATAAATTCACAAACCCTAATAATGTTCGTGATTTACATGTACGTTTCGGTATGCCTGATTTTAGCAGGAATTAAATGTTATGGAGGACTGAGAATTATGCGTTATATGCACAGACAAGAATATCATCGAGCGAACGCAACAGAGGATGATCATCGTCAATGCTGAGTGCTTGCATTGTACAAGCATATGTAGAATATGGCAGCTTTAATATTATGACGATAGTTATGTGGTAAGTTAGTACTGATAAGATCCAATATAGATAATGAGAATGTCATATAGATGTTTGTATATAACAGCCATTTCGCTAACATACTATGATATAGCTATGGAAAAGTACATTGAATTGCTGTTGTTTCTAGACATTGCTAGACAGCGTGTTTAAGTCAGGATGCCATCACACTTGACATGGAGGAAAAATAGCTGATGGCAATGTGTTGTATCATGATGATTCATAGTACCACTTGATAGATATTATATTGTATTCATGTATTTCTAAATATTATACATCCACCATATATCCATCATGATTCGAGGGTGAATCCGCGAGGATATGTACGTGACGGAACATCAAGTATCTGTCTGGAACTACGTCAGGATGCCATATTCAAGGTGAACGATATAGATATCAAGTTGAAATAAACGTAGTAGATAAATCTTAGTACTATTTCGATATGATGGAATGTTATTCTTAGTTATGTAGTGATGTTTATCTGCTGGTGTGTCTGACTTGGGAGCTCCCATTCACAGCAACAGTATTGTCGCCTATTCTATGATATTATTGCACGAAAGCAGAGATATATATAATCTGAAGGAAGTGCTTGTTTTAGATATTGACAGACATGCTATTTCTTTTCTTTTTTTCCGATGGTTACTTGCTTGGTGATATCTCTGAGTTGAATCATCTGAGTCACTACTAGTAGGTTAATATGTATCACAGTTGACATCATGATTCACATATATATTGAAGAGGTAACGACCACATTGATGGACTTCGTAAAAGATTGTTCGTAAAATCATTATCCAACGGTTCACTCATATACATACGAAAATTCACCGCGAGTTTAGAGATATATTGAAGGACTATATACACTTCATTACATTCATCATACATCATCACGATCTCCCAGACGGCCCAGCTTGAACTTGTGCTTGGGCCCTCGGCCGTCGGTCAAAGCTACTCCTCAACTTCTCTGCTGTCACTCGCGAGCCTGGATCGGCATTGAGCATCATGGAGATAATCTTCTGCAGAGGATCCTTTTTATCCAATGTCTGGACAATGCCATCGATGAACGCAAGCCATTTCTGCATGCTGATCTGCGCACTCGGAGGTGGTGGTCTTATATCACCGTTGGCTCGTTGTTGTTGTTGTTGTTGCTGCCTCAGCAAATGATATCCAGTGCTACGAACATCAGATATCATCCATGATGGGTATTCGCGTCGCATGTACTCCGGGCATTGGATCTTGCCTATCAAATAAAGCATGACAATTCCTAGTGCCCAGACGTCACCTGCAGGACCCCGCGAGCCGAATGGATGTATTCGGGTGGGACATACCAAGGGGTACCACCAGCCTTTCTATGGGAGTCGCTGATGCTCGAGGCAATACCAAAGTCGCAGAGCATGGCGCCCTTTTCACTACAGTACAAAATATTCGAGGGCTTGATATCGTTGTGAACAAAATCTTGGGAGTGGATATGCTGTAAAGCGTCAACCATCTCGGTTAGAATACGCTTTGCATCTTTTTTATTACCAACAAACTTGTTGGTAGTTTTATCCCTCCATCTCGGCGCTTTGGAGAGGTCACGAGCTTCTACGTGTTCCATATATAGAGATAGGAAACGAGCATCACCACCTTTCAAGGAGACAATATACTTATTTTTATGCACACGCTTCTGAATGTGATATTCACGATCCCAGACTTGGGCTTGTCGTATATGGCTTGACCGATCATGTGGTCTTTGGGGGTCTTGGCGAGTCTTCAACACTTTCACGAGAATGAAATCGGACTGTTGGGTCTGACGATCGGCCCCATAGACCACAGATATTCTCGAGTCATGAATCAGTTGATCTCGGCGAGCAAGCGTATAGCCGTCAGCTTCGAAAGCGTCAATGTGAGCAACTGCGCCGATTTCAAGATTCTCCAGAACATTCTTTTGCACCGCCAGTGCTTCCGTCTCTTGGGTCCTAGGCAACGGCCTAAAGGGTGGTGGTGATGCTGGCTGTGTTATTTTAGTGAGGGTCGAATCGCTCGAGTCAGAATCGTACGGTATCAAAAGAGCCATAGAGTTCTCGGCTGAAGGAAAGCAGGCGCCACTATTGAGAGAAGTTCGTGCTCTTTTGCGATCAGAATAAAGCACAAGCATAGAGTCTTGATCATCCTCGCGAGTCGTTTGCCCGTGGATGAGGCTGTACTGATAGGATATTGAACATGGATGGCGCCCTTTGGGAGATTTCGAAGATCTATAGATATAGATTCAGACTCGATCCGCCAGAGGCCTACTCCAATGACATCATTGTGACCTGGTTGTATAAAAATGTTGCCTTTATCGAAGGTGTCGTCATTGCCTTCGCGGGAGAGACTCGTGAGTGATATGAGATCGCGAGATAAATTATGAATGATCTGTTCGTCGTTTCTAGTTTCATAATAGATGGCGCATTCCAGTTTATGAGCTTCTGAGTCATGGAGCTTGATGATAAATTTTGTTGTTTTTGGTGTTTGAGTCACAGCGAGTATATCTATGTTCGAATCAACGGTGGCCGGATCTCTTGGTGAGATATTAATCATTTGAGATGCTTCGGTGTCCAGGTCTATGAACTTGGCTTTGCTTGTGTTGTAGATCAAGGTTCGTACGCCATCTTTGCAAAGCTGGTCCTGGTTGGTCACATGCTCTAATGGGGACTGGAGTTCATGTTCGCGAATCAGTAAGGGCCATGTTTCGGACCAGTCATCGTCGTCTCTATAACGTTGAGTACTGATCGGTAGGGTACTCTCAATTTCGGATTCAGTAGAAGGAATCGTGGCGACAATACTTTCTGAGGGAACGGTCATGGCGGCCATAACGACAGGACCATCCACGCCTAGTAATGATGAGTGAGTCGTGCCTAGCTGGTTGCCGGATATCGTAGTATCAATGCCGAAGGGCTAAATGTGCAGGACGGTACAAGCTTTTGCCCCAAGTGGCTAGCTTCTAGGTAGTCGTGGCAAACAATGCTCAAGGGAGTTTTGAGATTCTTAATTAAAAGTGTCAAACCCTATACTGTAAACAATGCTGGCGTTCATGCGTCAGGGTGCACGGAGTGACGAGTGGTAGGTATGATGATGATACAAGGCTGTCGAAATGGTCTAGGATAATGGCAAAAGGAAAAGTGATTAACAATAGATCTTTTATCGGCGATAGCTAAAGCAAAATCATAAAAAGTGAAGCCTGATTAAGTACGATAAACTATGAATAAGACACGATAGAAGAAGCGATAGTATTCAAAGTGAGTAAATAATATTCAGAAAGGAAAAAAAAGTCGCCGACAGTAACCGCTAGAAATGACGAGGGAGTAATAATGTATATAACACAACCGTGAATCTAGTGTTATAAAACGTTCAACTGCAAGAGCGCCCAGGCGAGCTATATAGCGTCAGATGAGAGATGAGTGGGCATGAGTCTTGTTCCAGTGCGCAGTTCTAGTGAGTAGTAACTGGTCTTCTGGTTTTGTCTGCAGGTCAGAAATCCACACAAATCGGGCACAATCTAGATATATGAAATATGTGAGGCATCCGGGGAATCAGATATTTTCAAGCTTGAATGTCTGAGCCTCTTCCTACTGTTTGTCGGGAAAGAATGAAGAATTACTAGTATAACTTTTCATCATCTGGGGGACTACTGAACAAAGGTATTGTAGGAAATTGATACACAAAGGCAATGCGGACTTAGGTTAGTCTAGGCAGGCATAGCTGGCTTGTGGAAAAAGATGTAAAAACCATAGGGTTTATAACAGCCCTTGGGAGAGGGGGGGGGGTACCTTTGAGTTCATGGTGCCTCCTCTGTCCAAAGACAAAAAATTCCCCTTCGTCGTGAGTTTTTAAGAGCGACCAGCACATATCATAAATGTCGCTGTCCATTCTTTTTATTATTCTTGACTTCTGTCTCCCATGATGCATCGAGTTGTGAGGCCCTGAGCCCGACTTTTCCTCTCTCTCTCTCGAGATGTTCTCACCGACGACCGCCCCCTTTTCTCTACACCTTTTGCGATCGCCGGTCTCCCAAGTCATCTTCTACAAAGCTCAGGGAGACACACTCATGCTCGATGGGAAACCTATTTGAAGGTTCTGGATGCCCATCTCGTGACGCGGGAATTTTGGAATCTTGTCGCTGAAGCCATCACATCGACTCAATAACGCCAATAATTTTTTCTGCCGGACACATATTCACCTCTCGCTTGAAGGTCACCTGATAGTGAGGATGGTAGACCCACTTAGGGTTTTGGTTTATTACATGATTCGGAACACTAGGCGCACTTGGTCTGCCCTTGGCCACTTTCGTCTTCTTTTTGTAACCTCTAGGGTTCTTAGGGTTGTTCCATTCTGTGTTTATAGGCTAGTTAGATAGTAGATAGGCACCGTGCATGTGTCCTTTATGATGATGGTGTGAGCCGCACGCTCTTTTTTGACCCGCTCGTTAACAATACCAATACCAAATCATAGTCGAAAATTATTTATATACCACAAGATACATAAATATGAATACATGCATAAATACATCTAGCTGTACAAATACATTCTGTATGTTTTAAGGATTTTTCATCGAACTCTTTTACGTCTTACCTATGCCTATATCTGTAAAGGAAACCCCGAAACGCGACCGAAAAAAAACAAATTGCACTGGGTTCTATGTGTGTGTACGTACCACACCTTCAAACAAATACATTTCCTGTTCATTTATCTCAACAATACTTTCAACCAACATACAAAAAAATAACTACAAAGATATTGGTACTGAACGAAAGCGAAAATGAGGGAGAATTATATTATCAGACAAAAATCAAGGTGTATGGTTGAAAGTTGAACTTTTGAAAGAAAGAAAGAATAGTGCTGTACATGTATAGAGATATGTAGCTGTGGGCGAAGGCTGTGGCGTGGTTTTAAAAATTTGGTATGATGGGTGATAAAGCAGAGGATTCTACGAAAAACATGCGTTTTTTTAACTCCCAAGTTGAACAGATTCTGGCCCCCAATACAGAATTTCGGCTGTCCTCAGGCATATGTCCTTCATTTCCTAGTCCTGAACTCGTCTACTTTCAGCCTCAGGCTTCTTCTTTCCATCTTCATTGCCTTAATTATTCATCACCAAATCTGCCATTTTGACCATCAGCTAAATCAACAATAAATTTTAAATCGACACAGCACAGCGAGCCCTTACGCGGTTGACTTCCACTTTTCTGAAAGCAAAAAAGTGTTAAATCGACCACGACACAAACTTCACTAATCCAATATATCTAACCTACCGCACAATATCGATCTTGAACCACTGCAATGGATGGAAATGACCCGGCTGCTACGAGGCACAACTGGCCAGCATATAAATTCGGGTTGAAGATGACAGATATCCAAGAGTCACTTCACGAGAAGGTTAGATAGATATATGGGGGATCTACGATGATGCAGAATATGCTCAACAACGTATACTTACAGACAATACTAAGAACACTGCTAACACATCTGAATAAATAGTACAACAGCATCAATCTTCCCATACTGGATCGAGAGGCTTTCTTCTATGATGTTAGCGAGATCTCTCGTGAAGCATCAACAAGACGCGAGTTCTTTGAGCGTTTGACTGAACGTAAACAACAACGCATCTCTGAACTTAAGAAGGCACTCGAACGTATGGGACCAAAGCTTACTTGTGGACGCAGTACTCTTCGAGATGAGAACTGGGAACCGGCTATGAGCATCTTTCGTAACCATAGCTGCGATACTGTGATCCGGTTTTTGACCAGTTTCCTGACTGAAGACGCTGATCCCCATGACCAATGGGGAGACTGCATACACGGGGATATGTACCCACAAGAAGACAGTGAAATACCCGATCTCTTCGAGAATGTCGAAGAGTTTGGTCATTTACACCTTCCTGAAGAAAACCTTCCTGAAAGTGAGATATCGTTGGATAGTCAGAACGATAAAACCTTTGCCAATCAAGCTCATGATGCTTTCATTTCACCTCCCAATTCCCCCTCCGATACACCATTTTGCAACAAACCAAGTTTACAACGCAACAACACATCACTCAGTACCGACAGCTCCGATAGTAGTGTGTTTGATACACAATCTAAATCTGATGATAGTGTATCAGATTCGTCTTCTCTGGATGGCCATCCTATCACTACTTACGGATTCCTGCCTGTTTCCAACAAATTCCTTTACGATTCTCATGACAGTAATGACTTTAACGAACACCAATTTCAACATTATCATTCAGATCCGATGGACACCGAGAATTCTTCCCAAGAGTCTACACCCAAGAACTCCAGAGCATCTAAATTCGAGACACATAGCGTTGATTCAACTGACGGCGATCTGATGGCTTCTCTTTGCCAAAAGTCGGCCACCCGAAGTTCACGTAAATGTACGCCAAAGCTCAAACTATCTACGACAACTGGGCCTAACGTCACCACAAGAAGTAGCGGTATTCGCAAAAACACTAGATCCTCAGACACAATACCTATATCTAGGCGGCATACAAGAAGTTCATCTCCATTGGGTCTGAATCGATCCTAACACATCCAACAGCCAATTTCCTTTCCTATCCTCATCCAGACAATTTTCTTTTTTTGCTTCACAGCGCATCAATTATACCCATAGAAGGCCAACGGAGTCATGGAACACATACCGGCGTTCATCCTTTTCTTTTTCAGCAACGGCGGTGTTTGGTGGTATTCTTTTTTCCTAATTGTTTTCTTTGTTCCCATCTTCATCACATATGATATACCTTGTTAGGAATATCATTTCATTTTGGTTTCCCCCTTGAGATATTGTGTCTTCATACTCTATCTAGTCGGTGTTATGTAGCATGAAAGCTGTACGGCCAGCTTCATGCTATTGCTTCTGATTGATGCATACATATAACACTTTTAGTTTGTTATCCTTGTAAATAGTCACTAGTTCTCTAATCTGTCCTGCTACTTTGGACCTTTGTATATAGATATCGATCCTGGTACCTTTTTAGGTTCACGATGGATGGGGCTATTGGTATTTTCTATGTTCTTGGTTTGTCGTCCATACAACACCAAAACTTCCCATTTACCTTTGCCGCCCAATCTCAATCTACCAAGAATTTTCATATAACTTTACACCTTTTTCTATCGTCATCACTAACGATTCTGAGGACATTGTATAGTCCTTCGATCTCATTATCCAGTCTGTTCAGACTTGTCCACATTGAAATTCATAAATTCGAGCCGCCGATCAACTGATTTTCATCCATGACAAAACCGGGTGATTTTCAGTCCACAAATAAGGCATCGTCCCAAACGGCGTCACGCAGCACACATTTCTTGTGACATCTTTGTCTATCCACATTTAATTGGCCGTTTTTTGCCACCCATTTTTTAAGCCTAGGCTAAATCGAAAATCGGTACTTTCGATGCATACATACATGTACCTCAAACATTGCAAAGGTTTAATCTAAAATCTAACCTAACCTTATAGCGAATCATGTTTTTATTTTGTACTGTCAATTTTTATTAGATGTTCACACTTGCACTTGGGATTCGTGTAATCCGACCTAACACAAATGGTCAGCGGACATGTGGATATTACATACAATACAGATACAGTAAGGTAAGAAGTGTCAGCCCAAAGCCCATACGAGGCGGGCGTAATGGGATAAAACAACTATACATATGTACAGATGTTGTAAATCCATTCTCCGAATATTGAAAAAAAAAAAATACGCTTATATGCATGATTTAATGTAAGGTAAGGGAGGGGGTCAGGGAAATCCGTTAGCGCTTATTACAAATGCAAGTTACAACTATGTTTGTATCGGTTGTTTGAAGCAGTGCCCAATAGGACAAAATCATCACGTCATATGTTGTTTTTAGTAATGACGGAGACAAATCATATCTGTTTATGTATGTATAGAATACCCCAAAAAGGGAATAAAATAATAATGATTTACATGTATTGTTCAAAGAAAATTTGGGTTGAATAATGTTACTTTAGATGAGAAACTAGAAAGCCCCCCAAAATGAAATACAAAGAAATAGAGAACAAAGCACACCCAGCTGATAAAGAAAGAGTAAGGAAATACAGCCTGACTTGAACTCCAAAAACATACACCAATAACAAAAAGAAACACCGACACCTCAGATTTGGGAAAGGCTGATTCTTATTCTCCTTCCAAACTTCTTGTTCAGAATATCTGCATTAAATCACAGTAAAAAAAATGTACTGTGGGATAACAGGCTGAACTGAAAAAAATGAAAATAGACAAGCAATCAAGAGAAATACAGGAAAAAAAAGAAAACAAGGCTATTGCGGTATAAGTGAACGATCAAGAAAAAAAACGGCAAAATTACAAGCAAAGTGATGAAGCTTGAAAATACACTATAAGAAATTTTGGAGATGACTTATTATGATTCCTTTTCTGGTTCACTTGAGACAATTTCACCCTCTTCTCTGTCTGATGATGCCTTCGGCGAAGACGGTGTTTTATCAACCGTGACAGCACCAGCAGACTCTGTAGTGGAGGTGGTGGCAGGCGCTTCAGTCTTGATTTTAGCCGCAGAGGTAGTCTCATCGGTGGTATCAGTATCAGCCATAGGTGCCTCTTTAGCATCAATTTCAGAGGTGGGCTTGGGCGTATCTTCTTTTTCCTTGCTGACATCCTCATTGGCAGCATCTGCAGCTGCCTCAGCAACCTTGGGTGAGGCTGACGCCACCTTCTCTGACTGTTCTTTGGAAGCCTGGATCTTCTTTGTTTCTTCCTCGCCCTTTTCTTCACTAGCAGCCTTAGGTTTTGGCGATTTGCTTTCTGCTATGGGGGAAGTGGCTTTGGACTTTTCGGACTTCGCGACTTCAGCATCAACATCCACGGGCTCCTTGGAAGCAATGGGCTCTTCTATGGGCTCTGCTGCTAGCCCGGGCTCATCTTCCTTTTTGATTGTGAGTGCGTCGGTATCTTCCATGCCAACATCGCCATCCTCATCAACATTTGGCTTTTCCTTGTCAGCTGACGTTGACTCTGCCTTTTTTGTGATATCCGCCGATTCTTTCGTTTCATTAGTAGACTGTGCAGGCGAACCTTCTTTTTGAGGTGCTTGGCTTGTAGCTGGTGTTGGCACCTTAGATTCCTTCTCCTTAGAAGAGGCTGGATCTTCCGGCGCATCTACATCCATATCAACATCTTCGTTAGTGGCTTCAGCAGCCTCTGGGCTGTGTTTCTTGGCTGACTTCTCGTCGGTACCATTAATAGCGGGGGTAGCGTTACCGCTATCGACGTCCATCTCGTCATTACGGTAATCATTGAATGTCCGCTTGGGTTGGTTAGGCCGACGACCACCAATGTTAGCAGCCATTTCCTCATCGTCACTGTCTGGCTCAAACTCAGCCTCATTGGCGACTCTCTTCTCCCACTGGCGTTGTGTTGTGCGGGAGTCCTTGTGGAGGTCTTCATTAAGATCATCAAGCTCTGCTTCTTCCTCGTCAGTCATACCACCTAAGGGTTGACGAGGAATATCCTGCATTTGGACAGAGGGAGCAGGTGCTGTGTGACGAAGATTGTCGATGACGGCGGCCTTGATCTTATCAAGATATTCAGGGCTATTGGTATTATCCATGTTAGACGGGCGGACATCGAGTTCGTAATCAGGGCCGTAGTATTCGTAGTATTCGTTGTATGGCATTGCAGGTGACATTTCCTTGCCAACCATCACACCAGTTTCGAAAGCCCATGTACGCGCAACATTGCGCATAGTGTAGCCACCACCACCTAGCATCATGGTAGGCTTTCCGAAGCTTTTGACGAAGTTCACACAATTGGCGTGACCACGCATAGACAAGTTGAAGCAACCCAATCTGTCACCTGAAAGACTGTCACCACCACATTGTAGTACAACGGCCTCAGGCTGGAAGAACTCCATCACATGGGCGATAACGGGTTCGAAGACCGACTTGTAAGTGACGTCGTTGATACCGTCACGGAGAGGGAAATTAACAGCGTAGTGCTTTCCCTGGCCAATACCAATGTCTCTAAGTTCACCAGTACCAGGGAAGTACTCGCCGTACTTATGGAAAGAAACGGTCATGACACGATCGGTTGTGTAGAAAGCTTCTTCGACACCATCACCGTGGTGGACGTCGATATCGATATAAAGCACGCGCTTCTTGAATCGTAGAAGTTCGAGAATACCAAGTACAATGTCTATAGAGGAGGCCGGGTGTTAGTGAGAAGAATATTGGGGATATAGTGGTAGCAACAGGCTGACCATTTACGTAGCAGAAACCAGAGGCTTCGCTCTTTTTAGCGTGATGAAGACCACCAGCCCAGTTCACAGCAACATCGCACTTTTGGCGGTTCAATCTGGCGGCACCTTCCATACTACCACCAGCACTTATGCCGCAGAACTCGAATAGGCCATCGAAAACGGGACAATCGTCTCCGACGTTATATTTGCCCTGCTCTTTTTGGAAGGCGTCCATATTGTCGGGCGTGACCTTTTGTAGGAAGTCGATATACTCGTCGGTGTGGAACTGCGTCATTTCTCCTCTAGAGGCGGGCTTCGCGCGCTATATATTGATTGTGTTAGTGGGTGAACTAGGGCAGATATGATTTAGGATACCTACGTAGATTTCCATGTACTTGTAAAGCTCATAGTGCATGATTAAACTATGCGCCAATCTGATTCTGTGTGGCTTCATGGGATGGCCAGTGACATAGGCATAGTTACCAATATCGGAGTCGTAAAAGTATGCGACCTTCTTGGGAGTTTGGTGGAGTGCGATGGAGGTGAGTTGCCCACCAAGCACTCCGGAAATGGAGCCGTCAGCGCCAGACATTATGACAAGCTAAGACTGCCTCGAGCAACTTAGCAGCAATATATATATATATATATATATATATATATATAGATAAGGAAGGAAGAGTAGGGTGAAATTGATTCACTTATTTGGTCATAGTTGGGGAAGCCAGTCCTTGAGGCCCTTGCTGTGCTTGTTGGTGGCGTGCTGCTCTAGCCTAATAAAGAAAGAAAAATAAAAAGTTAGAGTGTTAAGAAGCAACAGAGAGAATGATAGATAGTCAATGCTCCGATAATGTCCTGTCCTTCTTACCT
>RHDR01000567.1:0-20676 GCA_009806295.1 Davidsoniella neocaledoniae
TCTATCCGGCCAAGTTCAGGCCAAAGCGTGGAACTCTTTGATCTGGGCTTGGTTGGTGTCTGTTGGCGCGGAGCCGGGAAAGAGGCAAGCATATGCTGCTTGGATGTCAAGAACAACATGAATGTTCATTGCGAGATGTGTGCATGGGGCCTGAAGGGCCGTTTTTAGGCCATTTAGGGCACCTACTATGTCGGCATCAAAGACTTCATGATTCCTTCCTAGGGATCCTCGTTGTCTATCAACTAGCTAGTTACCTTGATATATAGCAAATCCCCATCCAGTTCGTTCATCTTCCAGCTTTGATCCTTCAGAATATACCATGATGTCCATGCTGTTGGTGAGTTTCCGTAGCTTGCTTAGATTGATCAAAGTTCTCTTTGGTCTGGGTAGGAGGGGGGGAATTTTGGGTGGAGGCATAAGTAGGGGTCTGGGGGGGGAGGGCTTCTATGGTCTCCAGTGTACGACCCAGCCGTGTCATCGGGCTAGCGGAGGACCGGGCTACCAGAGGGTGATTGTGGTCCAGGCTAGTCTATCTTTCAGTCAGGAGTCTTCGTTTGTTCTCCAGGAGGAGAAGAACAGGAGCGATTGCCGCTTCACGGTGAAAGGCGCAGACGGGTAAGATTGCTCTCAGAGCCACCCGGAGAACATATTCAAGCTTGTCGGCAAGGTGTTGTGCCCCTGTTTTTACCTGCTTTCCTTTACAGTTGATAGTGAGGAGTCCAGGCCAGTAGGCTTCCGCACCGTAGAACAGAGTGGGGATCACACAGGCTATGATGGCAAGTCGAGCTATGGCAGGGGGGATGCCACTCTGAGTGTGAGAGAGGGACTTGAGGAAGTTGGAAACTTTGCATCCCTTCGAGGCCCAGGTCTCCACATGTTTGGTGAATGTGAGTTTAGAGTCTAGCCAGAAGCCAAGACATCTCATATGTTTTTTGGGGTGGATGACCACTCCTCCAATCTTTATGGATGGGTGAGGCTTTGACCAGGCTCTTGTGAAGTGTATCACTTCGGTTTTGTGTGGGGCAAACTCAACTCCGTTTTCTTTCGCCCAGGCATGCATTCTTTTGGCCGTACGTCTGGCTAAGGATGCAGATGAGGACAATGTCTTTCCAGAAGTTAAGATTGCCACATCATCAGCGTAGCTGAAGCGGTTGTTGGAGCGGATGAGGGGTTGGATAAACAGCATGAAGAGGATGGGCGATATGGGGGAGCCTTGGGGGACTCCACACGATATGTCTTTTTCCGTGGATCTTGCTGTGCCCAGTCGAAGTCGGCATTTCCTGTTTGTGGCGAAGGAGCCTACCCATTTTATCAAATTTGGGGGCCAACCTTGTTCACGGAGGCGGCATTGGAGCCTACCGGGGAGGATGGCGTCAAAGGCTCCTTTGACATCCATGGTCACCAGAATGCAGACCTTGTGCTTGCTCAAGTTCTTCTCTATATCGTGGATCACACAGGCCACAAGGTCTGTCGCACTCCGTTTAGGGAGGGCTCCAAACTGTTGAGGGTGGAGGATAGAGTTCTCGATAGCCGAATGAGTGATCTTTCTGGCAATAAGCCGTTCCAGCCCTTTGTCGAGACAGGGTAGGAGGGCAATGGGTCGTCAAGAGCTGGGGAGAGACGGGTCTTTGTCGGGTTTGGAGATGACCACTATTTCAGCGACTTTGAAGGCCGCTGGGTGGTGTCCCCATGATATGCACAAGTTAAAGAGCAGAGTTACGAATGGCTCAAGGTCATCCCAGAGGGCTTTCAAAATGGGAACAGAAATGCCATCTCGGCCTGGGGTAGCATTTTTCGCACCGATGACTGCTCTCCGTACTTCCGTTGGGTTGAGGCAGAGATCGAGCTCAATGTTGCGCAACGGTGATGTATGGAAAGAGGATGGGTCCAAGTCTTTAGAGAGGTCTCCACGGTTGAGGGGATGCTTTGCTAGGAGGTCCATCTTTTCCAGCGGGGAGGTAGCAGTCTTGTCATTGTCTTGGAGTGGAGGGCTACCTGAGGAGTTGTTGGGATGCCTCCATCTAGCTATTTTCCATAAGCTTTCAGGGTTGTTGGCATCTGCAATTTTTTGTTTAAAAAAGGATCTCTTAGCACGCCTTACAGCGTTTCGGATATTCTTTTTTGTAATTATCAATAGAATATTATGGGGCGTTGCACGATGTATTACGGTTATTTCACAACCCTAACCCTATTTCGTAGATATTCACAATTGTTCATTACAGAGCTTCATTAGTTTACTGACAACAATCTAATAGAGTCTAGATTATCCGAATCTATCACCGTGTCGATCTACGACGCAGTCGGTTTCTCCGAACCTTCGTCTTTGTCATCGACTTTTTCCGTTGACTCCCCATCAGTCTTCTTGTCTTTTTCGGCATCATCTTGTGACTTCTTGCTGTCTTCATCTGTGTCTGTATCTTGAGTGTCCTCCTTGATCTTTTTAGGCGGCACATCGTCCTTCATTTCCTCGTCGGGATCACGCTTAGATATCGTTTCAACATCGTCCATCTCATCATCTTCTAATGCCCTGCTCTCTGCATCGTCTTCGTCATGTTTGCGCCCAACGGCTCTATCGTAGTCGATATCCTGTACTCGCATTTCTCCGCCATGGCTCGCAGCGGCCGAAATACTGGCGCTCTGTGGGCCAAGGTCGGCTGCGCCCACTTCAGTAGGCCCGCGTAGATGTTCGGTGTTTTCGTAGTCTTCTTCTCCTTCGCCATCTCGGTCTGCGTCGGATGGTCGTATAGGCGTGTTGGCCACAGGCCGGGTCGTCATGGAGGACATGCCATGTAGGCTAATAGTGACTGTCTCAATACGACCAATGCCGTTGGGTCCATCAATGGTCGTCGTGCTCTGTGTGCGAATCTCTGGTCCGTTGTTGCCACCACCCGTACCGTTGCTGGTGGTCGGACTATCCGACTGTGCTGCGGCATCCATATCCAAGTCTTCATCGCCTTCTTCGCTCCCATTGACCGGTAACCACGGAATGGGTGTCAACAAAGCCCCACCTAGAGCCTCATCGGAACCAGGATTAATGGTTTGTGTAGAAGCGCCCCATGAAGTCGAGTTTGCCTCGGAGCTTGTGGCACCTCCAAACGGAACGGCCACTACAGGTGGTAATGGATAAGTCGTCATGCCCGAGGTCACATGAACGACGCGGTCTAGGGCGTGTAACCATGGCACGAGGTGTCGGTAGTGGCGCTTCGGTTCGAGAACGAGCTCCGCTAGACGCTGGAAGGTGTGTGGTGGCTCAGACTCGAACTCTTGCAGGGTATTGCTGATTTCCTTAAGCTGCTCAACGATAGGAGAAGGCAGTAGATGCGACGATTGACGTATTGAAGGCTCGGCATATTTGTTCTTGGGAGTGTCCGAGTCGGAACTTGATTGTTCCGGAAGAAGGTCGCGCACGGGAACTTTGTCTCCAGCTAAAAATGGCGCTGTGAATTGGGTGATAGAGATCTATACGTAAGAGAAAGCGTTAGTACTTGATATGAACAGAGTAGTCGTACTTAGTCGGCCTACATGAAGAATGCGCTCGAAGAGGTTATCGCGGAAGACGATCCATGCTTTCGGCGAATCGAAGACGTCACAGCTGATAAAAGCATAGTAGGGTTAGTCTATGCCGATATCAAAGAAGAGAGAAGAAGAGAGGGAAGCTATACGCTTGGACGCCCTGGTTGGCAGCGAGCCGGCGCAGAATCTCAGTATCCTTAGCGGACCCTTCAGAGGGTGAGGGTGCCATTGCGACGGGCTTTTTGTAGGGCGGCGAGAAGAAGAGGGATGGAAGACAACGCGCGTTAGGCCGTGGTTGCAGCTCTGTTATTGATAGGATGCTTCGTGTTGCAATATGAAGTAAAATTCAAAACGGAGGGAAAGGAAAAATGAATATACGAAGACAAGAGCGTTTGCGATGCGGTTTGTCAAGGCAATTGATACTAATCTAGTCTGGTTCATAAAGTTCAAAATGTGGTAGGGAATGGAAAAAAACTAGCAAGGCTGACTAGGCTGTAGGTTGCAAACAGGATATCGTACAGGGGCCATTTAACCCCGCCATAGGCCCTGTATTTTCGAGTTGCAGGGCATGGTAGCACTAGATTATAGTGGGTATGATAGGTAGTCGCCAACTGACGATGTGACATAGGCAATCGAAGAAGTAAAGTATGCTTATTTGTGATGAATATAATATGCTATGCTATCTTACTTTTTATTTTTCTGTTTCTAACCCTGAACTTCGTATGCATGACTCTTATGCTTCGGCGTAAACCGGAACGTCTCCGGTGCCGGGCCCAAGAACATTTCCGAGATCTTGATCCAATCGCGGCTATCACCGCTAGCCAGCAACGTCTCTAGCTCGTTGCGACCCTTGAATGGAGGTGGGCGGTCGTTAAGGCAGGGCGGAAGCCGCTCTAGAATGCCCACAGGAATGTACCTTTGCGTGAAGCTTAGCCACTCAAGCAGGAACCGCCGCGTGTAGTTGACACCATGCTCGTCCGAGCCCCATGCCTCTAAGCCGTACTTGACAAACTTGCCAACGTAGTCGAGACGCTCCGTCGCCGACTTGTCTAGGTACTGACCAGCGCGGATCTCCTCGAATAGCCACGGCTTGATCAACGCACCGCGGCCAATCATCACCGAGTCGACCTTGCCGTTGGTCACGTGGTCGTGGTACTCCTCGTGCGAGTAGCAGTCACCGTTACCCAAGAAGAACAGACGGCCACCCTTGGCGTTGGGTAGCGTACGCTCGTCTGGCTCACGGATGGTATCCTGCAGAATGCCTAACTGCCCATTGTAGTCTTCTACGATGGCTCCGCAATCGCGGATATAGTTCCAATCAGCCCGCTTCAGATAGCGCTGCTCCCGACTACGGCCATGTAGAGTGACAGCCGCGCAACCAGGGGCACCGAGACGCTCACGATGCTCGGCACCGCCAAAAGCCAGGCGAACTAGCACTTGCGCCGCTACAAAGCGGTTGTTCTTGACACCCGTGCGAATCTTTGCCGTCACGGGAATCTCACCTGATACGGCGTTCATGCCACGCACCATGCGCTCGATCTTGGCCGGCGCCTCGAGTAGTGCTGCGCCACAGCCAGCCTGGTACTGCGAGTCGACGGGGCAGCCGCAGTTGAGGTCGATGACACGTAGACGATCACAGAAGCGATTTAGGGCGAATGCCGCCTTGATCACTTGCCACGGCGCATTGCCTGAGATTTGTGCACCGAAGCGCATGTCCTTTGAATTGTCGTAATCAAAAACAATGTTCTGGGAGACTGGGTGCACCCGTGGAGGCGCTGCTTCTGTCTCGTGCGCACGCATTAGCGACCAGTCGGACTTGACGCCCTGAACAAGTGGCCTACTAAGAGCCATCTCGGAGTATGTGAACTCGGCGCCTAGCTCGACAGCCAGACGACGGAAGGGGAGGTTTCCCTGTGTAGTTAGGGGAGCAACAACGGGTGTTTCGGCGCCAAAGTAGAGGCGACGCTTCTCTGAAGGTAGAAGTGGCGGCTCAACGTACTGAGCGCTGAGATCCTTTTGAACTTCGGCCTCCTCCTCCTTCTTGCGGCGGTTTTGGAACTCGTTATTGAGGCGGCCTTCGTTGTCGATCCACTTGACATACTTTTCAATATCGTCCATATCGACGCGGCGCCGGGACAAATCGATCTTGTCTTTGGCAGAAACAACATTGACAGTGCCACGGCGGATGTCCTCGTTCTCCTGATCGTGAGTGTTATCAATGGGCACCTTCTTGCCGTCCTCAGCCTTTCTGAGTAGGATGAGTTCTTTGCGTCCATCCTCATGGGTAATCTCGTCCATGTGACTTTTCACAAAGCGACACTTCCAGCCAGATGTGCAGTCTCCGTACGTCTCAAACACGGGGCAGATGCCGTCAAAGGCTTCGATATCGGGGCGTCGGATCTCGTCCATATACTTGCGCAAATCGTGGCCGCGCTTGCAGTTATCACCGAAACGACACTCACGGGGCGAGAACTCGGAATAGAAAGCCCGGCTGTTGCATAGCGGATTGGCATCACCAGTGGCTCCGAAGAAACGGTCTGTATTCTGGCCGGTGTTCTTCTTGCGCTTGTCTTTTCCTTTCTTATTGTTTCCTCGGCTGTCGCCGCCGCCATCATCGTCGCGACCCTCGGCAAGATCGTAGTCGATAGCATCAGCAGCTACTCTGGAGGCATCGGCACCAGTCAGAAGATACCTATGTCGAAAAGCCGTGGTTAGCCAGTTAAGAAGCTCATGGCCTTAAGCCGTGCACCAATACTAAACCCGGGCGAACTTACTCAGCCTTGATGGGCGCAACTCCGGTGTCGCGCTGGTCCTGTCTACGGCCATTAACATGTCCGTTATTGTCTTCCTGGGGCTTGTCGGCAGAAACTGTAGTGGAAGTAGCTTCAGATGTAGAGACGACGATCGAATCGTTTGTGGACGACGCAAATACTACGGGTTCATCGCCGTTGGAAATCGCAACGGTTTTGATGCGTTTAGCGGCTGGCTCGGGGGCCTCACTTGCTCTAGATTCGGCGGGTTCCATGATGTGAAGATATATAATTACTATATAATAGGTTCAAGTATATCTTGAACGTTTAGGGAAGATGGAAAAGCGATTCTAAATTTGAAGCGCAAAGGAATAAAAAAAAAGATCACATTCATTTATATTGAGCACTATAGATCTGTTATTCTGCATACCAATAGTGGGGTACTCAAATATTGGCATCTATGTACAGATACATGTACATATGTATATGTAGTTATAGTAAATTACATCAGTTTTCACAGGAGGGATTGAGCTGAAATATAGTAAAAAGTGAAGAAAAGAGTATATTACGCTGTGTAAATATGTATGTATCAAGTAAATATCAGGTGGTTGAATGGAGGTCTAGTTTTAGACTAACGATAGAAGCATCATGAAAAAAAAGCAGAGCTCATGCAGCTGTCGTTAGAAAGTTATATTTGTTACACAGTGGGCGGGTCGTCCTTAATTCCATCCAGATAAGTGTATTTACTACTACTGAAGTCCATCCTATGCTCATAGTAGGGCGTCTGAGGGTTTGGGCAGCCTCTCTACCCACGAAGTTCTACAGAAGGTAGATGCCAGGTAGTAACCATACTGTTCTAAGAGAGTTTATAATACATGGAGCTACAAAATGCTCGGAGGTTTTGAGACAGGTTCCCGACGAGGTGGTTTTTCCCGGAAAGGATTAGAAGTTGAAATGCGCAGGAATAGCATATAACGAAACCATAACAAATGTTCTGTATCTCAGTGGCCTGTCACTGTTGAGAAGTAAGTTGTCCTTCACCTTACATTGTATACTAGTATTAGTTCAGGGCTGTGTATCTTAGGGTGTCGAGGTGCTACATAGCTATTAGAGCTCCATTCCACCTTAATAAAGATGAATTAAAAAAAAAAAGGTGTATTTAAATACCCCCCTTATTTGAAGGTTTTAGCGGCTAGTACTTAACGCTTAGCACCATGGCCGTACGCGGAAGGGTCGTTCATGACGTATGACTCCCAGTTGTGAAAATATCCCTTGATACTAGAAGTACGAGAGACATCCGTACCAACAACTGGCTTGCTACTAGTAGGCTTAGTGTTGGAAGTTCCAGAATTGGCTCCAGAGGTTTGGGCCAGGGATGTATTGGAAGGCATTTTTAGATGTAGGTTTTTTTTTTGAAAAGTGAGTTATCAGAGAGAGGATGAGTGTGAGTATGAGTATGTGTGATGTGTGATGTGATGAATCTTATATGAAGATGTGACGAATATCGGTATATCTGTATAGATAATAGGTCAGAATGTAACGTACTTGAGTGAGAAAAGTACGATCTTTCAGTGTTCATAACGGAGGACGGCCTCTGTTATTTATACCCAAATCCATGCCTAACGCCTTTAAGATTGTTGTGACTTGTCTTTGTTCTCGAGATCCTTCATGCATACAAAAGATTCTTTGAGTATCTATATCTTCAAAGAGCCTTTGTTTGTTTATTGTTTCAATTTAGATTGTTTGCCTATGTCACCTAGAATAAAACATTGTTTGACTCTATAGTCAATCCCGTTTCATAAACATTGAAGCGTCTTTTGGTGTTACTGTATAACCTCGAAAGGGCTTTGTTTTACAATTTCCTACAAGACTTTGCGCCTTTAAGATATAAATGTATCAAAATACATTTGTAGGAATATATTCAGTAGAGCATACTAGCCCTCATAAAAGAGAAGACTGCTTATTATCGTACATGAGCCTGTATTTGAAGCCTAACTTAACATGAATAGGCTATCTCTTCTAACTAAACGTACTGGACTTCACATGATACAAATGCTCTTATAATGTTCTATCATGGAGTCGAAGTGACAGATGTTAAGTCGATTCAAATGTACTACATATACATGTGTCATATGTACCATGAAACCATCCCTACGAGCGTGAGTCGCCTACATATAAGTATGTGTATTTACATATGGTTTTCCACAAGTCATGCACTGTCACTTACGCTGTAAAAACAACACGTAAAATGCGTCTATGTTCGCAGCACTAAATTGTTGCCTAAATATGTCTCCGATACTGATTCATGTCGTATCAACTATTGAAGTAGGAGATTTATAATTTCTCCTCGAGATCTTGTCAGACCTATTAGTGAAGATTAAGGAATACTTATCACATTTTGATTGACTTGATGTGATTGAGAGTGAATTTAAGTGAAAGAACCGAGTGATCAGAGGTTACGCTACGGTAGGGCAATGTTCCAAAGCAAAGAACCTACAAAGTACGTACCTTCTATAGCCACTATAGTATATATGTCTAACTTAGGACATAGCAAGCTAGCTAAGCCCGAATGATTGATCTTTCCTTCAAACATAGAGCAGCTTTACTGCATTGCCCATCTTACAGCCATTATGTCTTTTTTACAACCCACTTGACTATATCTTACACCTACGCTCTTTACAACCCACGAAGTAATCAATTAAGATCACGAAAAAAAAAATATCACGCTCTTCGCTATTCTAAATGTCAACTCATCAATTTCTGCGCGATAGCCCTCATGATCAAGCTCAACTTCCAGCTGAGCATACTCAGATCGCCAACCAAACATTAGAACTCATTATCAAAGCTTCAATCCCAACTTACCCATTCCATGAATATCTAGTATATGGTAATCGAACGTCCACGGCGCTATTCGGTAACGAGAGCCAAGTTATCACGCATCGCCATGACGATCATAGCCGCCCACCATCACCAGCTATGAGTCCGGATGTTCTGAACTCGGCGCGTCGTTAGATGGGTTTTTAGGCTTGGTGCCGTCGCCTAATCAACCAGCGCACTTTTGAATCTTGATAATTGAAAGGCAGGTGAGTCCATCCATCTCATTTCTATTGACAACATGACACTAACTACTGTGTTTGGCCGATACTAACAGGTTATCCATTATATCCAGAATATAGCTACCCTCTCTCTCTCGCTTAATCTCGACTATACTATGACACTCCACAATCGAATTTTGTATTATCTCGATTTTCCTTCGCTTGTTTTACATTTCAAAGCTTCCATCATGTCGTCTTGTGCATATTTCTTTGCCCCGAGTCATCGCTGTTGTGGTTAAACCTTAATAATCGGTATCTCATTACCTCGATACATATACACATGCGCATATTATGCAAGATAATGCTTCTTGCCATAAAGCCAGACAGACCATGAAAGAGTTTCGATCTTGTGGTATCACGGTCCTAGATTGGCCACCTTTCTCACCAGACTTCAACCCGATCGAAGCTGTTTGGCATGAGATGAAGTTATATATCGAAAGAAACTTCTCGGAGGCTCTTCGCCCGGAGGAACTTCGAAATACAGTCCAAGAGGCTTGGGACAATATTAGCAACGACTAATTCTACGACAAAACCCAACCGCTTTATTCTGTATAAACAATGCTACACAGCTTCGTGGCCCAATACTTTTTGGGGGGAAATTCGACACTCCCTGTTCGGCGAACGTACATTCTCGGCCAAAAGCTCTATAATGTCTATTAAACTGACGTCAATCGGCTTAGAGCCGAAAGAACACTGCCTTCGTTTGTCTCTGACACTTTAGAAGCCTGTGGCGCTAGGTGTACCTCTTTGACAGTGGGGTTTTTTTTTGTTAACATGTATTATCTTTGAAGGTGCTTATTACTATGTAAGGAGATGTTGTCATACAAACACAGTGTATATATAGTGCGGCATATAGACCCACCATTCATGGATTGTTGTTTTCCTTTTGGTTTTTTTTTCTTTTTTTACTTTCATCTTTAGAATTTGGTGTCTTCTTCAATTGCATAAATTACCTACGCTACGATTTACATTGATTCTTGGAATATCAGGACCATAGCAACCTTTAGAAACTTTCCATATACAAATATACAGATATACATATATATAGTTAGCCGATAGTCACACCATATATCGTTATGTATGTCACTCTAAATTGTAATATCTTGTTTTGTACTTCTACACCTGCAGATTATTAATATTTGCATTGTCATCTATACTATATTACATACATACAGATATATTTTCAGGGAGAGATATGAAATGGCGCAATCTATGGTACTTGTGAATTACATATAGAAACAGATATACGTTAATTGTCTAAACATTATAGAAAAGGAACTATCTAATGCAAAGTACATACATGCATGGCAAAGAAGGGCATATTACATACATATTAGCCTATCTTTGAAACGTGTATTCTAGAAGAGGGAAAAAGAAGTTATGTTGGTGGTTACCAAAGGAACCACAATCGAGAGCCTCATTGTCTCATGTCGTGTAAGTGTGCTAGTGCTATCTCGGGAGGGGCTTGCGTTTCACCTGGTCCACACGATCGATATCAAGGGATGCTTTATCCAGTTTGTCCTTGATATCGCGGGATTTTTCAGCCTTGACTATATTTTGGAGGGCCGTTTGCATTGAGGAAACAGTGTGTTCTAGAGCTTTCACATGCAGCTTGAGCTGTGCATGGCTTCTGCGAAGCTCTTCGCTGCTTAGCTTGAGGGCATTTTTCTCGGCTATTGTCGATAATGCTGACAATGACTTGCTTGAAGGAGCGCTGGAATACAAAGTGCAAACGCGGGTTTTCGTTGGGACGGGCCAATGTGCACTTTCGTCAATGTTGTCATTCATGCACGACAGATCCATCTTGCGTTTCTTGGCCGAAGGTGACATGAACACGTCCTCGTCGGCTACAACGTTAGGTTTGCTTGGATGTGGAGCCGGTTCTATAGGAAGGACACTCATGGTACTGCCTACAGTCTGCACAAACTGGTGCACTATGTCTGATGTCTCGGCTAAAGCAGCCTCCACCAACGAGCTGGAATTCCGCTCCTCCTTGAATATTTGTTCGAGACGAGTTGCAACCATTTTAGTATACACGTCGTTCCAGGTTGCTTTCCATGCCTTGATCTGGATAGAATTGCTGAAGGGGATATTTTGGCAGAAGCTGTCGTCGGGGGGCAAACAATCGAATATCATTTGGTACATCTCTTTATATCTCTCATTCTCCGTTTTTTTTGCCGAAAGGGAGTCAGACAACGCGGTGGCTGTAACGGAACCATCTTTCCTAGTCTTCTTAAGGAGCTGAGGAAGAAGGTCACGTTTTACAACACGTACTGGTCCAGTTGGCTGCCTATCACAAGTGCTTTGATGAGACTCGCGAATTGTGGCGTTTGGGAAGGTATTGAGACACGTCTCACAGCAGTTGGCAGGCGCGAGATGAGAGCGTTGAATATGTTGTTTGACGGCGGGTAGTCGAGTCAGAATGATGGTGGCACAACGGGCGTATGTCTTTCCATCAAAGATCAGAAAGGGGCACGCATAGTATATCTTGTCATCGTCGATAGCGGTCGACGCGACCAGTGCTGAGGCGCTAGACTCCGCATCGGTGGAAATGACTGCAGGCTCTGGCTTAACCACTGCAAAGTCGTCTGTAGGTGCCGAAATGATGGCTTCGATCGATGTGGGGTTCATTGAAGGTATTGGCGATAAAGTAAGTGGCAGTTTTTTAAAAAAAAATCATGTTCATCAAGGCGTTAATGTAGCTATGCTAGCATTAACTCACGATATACCTAAGTCCACATAGGCTGACGAACTGTTATTAATTTAGAGCAGGGAATTAGTCAAGTAGTGTGCTTAGTTATTATGAACATAAACACATGTAGATATATAGCAAATTTATAGGGTTATTGCTTCTTTTACATGCTTGTATGCATGATCTACTAATTTAATTTAAAACTCAAAACATTCACTCAAGCAGGCCGTTAATCAATGATGTAGTCAGATATACATACATATTTATGCACTTGTGCTCTCTAGTTTATCATTCACCATCGTGACGTTTTGTAGCCTTCATCACTCCATCTCCAGACAAAAAAGAATGATATCACCTTCTACACGTTAGATCTATGTATGTACTAAGAACAAGGCCAATGTAACCAGAAGCATTTATACATTTGATCAAGAAATGCAAGATTAAATATGTATGTAACTCAGCAAGTGGCATTTTTTATTTCTTACCGGAGTCCGTGCACCCTCAGCTCAGGGGAACAAGAAATCAGCTTAAGCCGCTTGTAGGCTGAGATGCGACCAAGATGTCGAATCACGCACACCGCTGGGCACCTTGTTGGTAATGGATTTGAGGCGAATCTACACAATAAAAATTAAGGCTTGCTTAGGTGTTTACGGATATGTAATAGATGTGAGAGTTGATTTAGTTATATATTTATCCGGCTCTTCCATCTTTGCGTTCTGACTTTTTCTCTTTATTCTTTTCCTTAGCTCGTTCTTTCAATCTCACTTTCTCTTACTACTTGATACTACGGTTAATTATACACCATGACTCCCAACTCTACTACCTCGACGTCCTTCAAGCCTCGCTCACGTCTCCAGCACGATATCACCGCGTATGAAGATATCATTACTTCTGGCCACCAGCGTGCTGAAGGGCCTCGAACCAACAAGAAAGTCGCTGTACCTGATCAATTGATCTATCACCAGACGCTACAGTTCAGCGATGCTAGACACTCCGATATCAATCGCGGCGCACTGGACATGAGCCAGCCTGATATGGAATAACTATAATATAGTATGTATTTATTGGTTGGGTGTTCTGTATTTGGAACCCTCGTCTATACTATTCTTTGTTATATTTCATTTGGCTAACGAGGTGAACTTGGGTTTTGTTGTAGGATCAGGGCGCAAATCGGTCTCTGGCACACTCTCTGTTCTCAACATGTACCTGCTCCGGTCAACCTTCCCTCCTACAACCCTCGGGGGGGTACCTTTGAGTTCACGGTGCCTCCTTCTTTGTCCAAAGACGAAATATTCCCCTTCGTCGTGGGTTTTCAAGAGCGACCAGCACATATCACCAATGCTGCTGTCTATTCTCTCGCATATATTGATTTAGTTCATGATGCACCGTTTTGTGAGGCCTTGAGCCCGTTTTTCCCCCTCTTGAGGGACGTTCTCACCAACGATCGCCCACCCCCTTTTCTCTACACTTTTCTAGATCGCTGGTCTCCCGAGCTTCATCTCCGCTGCTTAGAGATTCACACTCACACTCGGAGGGCATCACTTTGAAGGTTCCAGTTTCCCGACATTTCCAGCTCTTCTCTTGTTGTGCTTTGCACTTCGTTTGATTATGCCAACACAAACCTGTGATAGCTTCTCCTTAAGTCGCTCCCTCACAATGAAAACACTTTGGGTTTCCTCTGTGTTTTCCAACAACCTACCAGGGGGGCGGCCGTGAAGAAAGTTTAGCTCAATGCTGCTGGACCCCTCCCGATCCCTCGACACCGACCTTGCTGATAGTTATCTCCTTGAGCACCTTTTTCTTCCTTTCAGATATAACACAACACAATTACTATGCATAAAACAATACAGATCTATTACCATACCATTATATCTATATACTACTATACAACTACTCATTATGTCTACAATAACGGATCTAGAGCTTAGACTTCAAGAAATATCCCAAAGAACCCAAGATCTCAGTAGCCAGGAGGCAAGTGAACAACATGAATTTTAGCGACAACTGCAACAGCTTCAACAACGACATGCAGAAGAAGTAAGCCAGTTCAATAGCCAGCATGAAAGGCTACAGCAAGAATACCATGAAGTTCAACAACAGTTGTTGATTGCACAGTCCCGTTCAGACGATCAACGATTGAAATCTTTCAAGCCTGAGAGTCTAGATTTTATGCAAGATAATGCTCCTTGTCATAAAGCCAGATAGACCGTGGAAGAGTTTCGATCTCGTGGTATCACGGTCCTGGATTGGCCACCTTTCTTACCAGACCTTAACTGAGGCTGTTTGGCATGAGATGAAGTTATATATCCAAAGAAACTTCTCGGAGGCTTTTGCCCGGAGGAACTTCGAAATGCAGTCCAAGAGGCTTGGGAAAATATTAGCAACGAGTACCTTCATGAAATCCTAGTTTCTATGAAAACTCGATGTGAAGCTGTTATCACTACCAATGGGATGTACACTAGACACTAGTTTGAAATATATATGGTATTTTAATACACACAGTTATGAATCAAATAGATCTTATATACATAGTTTCAACTTATTATAGCAATATCGTGAAATTTGCCGATAGGCACAATTCCAACATCCCACAACAGATTTCATCACTGTCCTTCTTATTAGTCAACTATGGCCTCTAGATGATGACCATTTCCCGCTGATTATAGAAATAAACAAGGGACTGTTAATGATAATATTGATAGTTTAATACAGTGTTTAGTACAGTTATGATACTGTGCACATATCGGGGACAGAGAGTTACTTGCAAGAGACCGATCTGCGCCCTGATTCTACTACAAAAGACAACCGCTGTACTCTGTATATGTCTGACACAGATGACGGACTACGTTTACTCATTTTTCTATTTTTTTGTCACTTTTTCTATCAACTTTAACACTACATGATCACGAACGGCCGTTTATATATTTTTTACATGTCAACTACTTTCGAAAATACAATTTTTTTCTATGTCTTTTAGTAACAAATAAATAAATCATCTATCGCAATCTACATATCACATATACTCAAGTAATACACTTTTCTCGATCAAAATATGATAACTGCTATATGAGTTCTTCAAGTACCGATCACATGAAGATCCCGTCAAAATGTAAACTGAAAAATCACATGTACTAAAACTAGAATAATGTGGACTATTACTTTCGGATTAGGACATGTAGCGATTGTGTGCTAAGGCCGTATTTTCCTCAAAACGAATATATGAGTTAAAGAAAGTATGTTTCTATTTATCAAAGTTATGTCGTAAAATCGACTGAACACCATAAGAACCCATATGGTAAGTTGTAAGCCAACCAATCCCTTCTGTCACTTTCTAAGCTATTCTAGGATGTACATATTTCAGCAATACTTTGTCCTCTACTAGCCGCTTCTAGCAGTCTTCATCCAAGCAGATAACCATCTCGTCGCCTTCGTCCGAATCAGCCGCCTTGAGGTGTGACCGGCTAGGATAGATGAAAACATAGCCGTCGATCTGAACCTCCGGCACACAAGTGCATGTTACCGATCTGCTCGAAGTTATGAACAATGAAGCGTTTGTCAGCCTAGCCTTCGACGAATTGCATCTCGCTATGCAGCCAAGAACAGTTACGCGTTTCATAAATCGAATCACGGATGCTGAGCGCCACTCGACTGATGTTGACGGGATTGAAATCGAGCAGGTCCCTCGATTCGAGCGGCTCGACGCGCGTGATAGTCGTTCCGCATGCGATGTTTTCGTTACCCATA
The DNA here is from genome assembly GCA_009806295.1 of Davidsoniella neocaledoniae. Taxonomy (NCBI): domain Eukaryota; kingdom Fungi; phylum Ascomycota; class Sordariomycetes; order Microascales; family Ceratocystidaceae; genus Davidsoniella; species Davidsoniella neocaledoniae. Next base: position 15,795 of record RHDR01000567.1, read on the forward strand.
GGTGGTAGCAGTCCACCACGCGAATTGATGGCGTGTGTCAGCAGTGGCTTATGATCCGGCGGGGCGTTGATAAGTGGCGCGCGAGCGCGAGCGATGCGCATCCAGAGAGTCGCCAACATAACGTCATAAGTACTGACCCAGGCACCTTTAGGTAACGTGGCGCTTACGAGCTTCTTCAGCTGTGCCTGCTTCGAGCGTGGGGGGTGCCAGTGGCGTGGCATGAACTCAGGTATGTTGGACAAAGGCGGACTCCATGTGCCGTGGTTCACAAGCTCCACGTGTTTCTTGTGCAACGCTTCTGGCTTGGTAGCCGAGGGCTTGGGGACTTTGTATGCTGTGCCTGAAACTTTGTACTTGTACGGCGTGGCTTCCGACGTGACACCTGAAAGTGCGGCTCGCGTGTTACGCGCCCACTCATCAAAGAGTCCATCCATGCCTGTTGCGCTACTGAGGAAGCGGTGTACTCCAATGGCGATAGTCACGCCGCCGTCGATAAAGGCGACCTGGAAGCTAGAAATCGGCTGCTTCTCGGCCTCGCCCTCGACTGCGTACTATTAGGGCTTGCCTAAAACATACTCAGGCAAAGTCTTAGCGGCAGGCAGTCCTTCGGCTGGGAACTAAACAGAAATATTAGAATGCTGACGATAGCGCGTGTTGTGTGCCTTGTTGTTCATCATATAAGATAGGGATGTGATACACTCATGGAACTTACGTCTTTAGCTTCCGAAAAGCTCCTAATATTGCCCGATCCGTCGCGAACATGCAAGACTATCGAGCGGCCCTTAGTCGTCTCCACCTTGAAGCAGCTTTCCTTATCGTCTCTATTCAAGGTGCCGACGATCATAGGGAACCTATCAATAGTGGCTTCCAACCCCTGAGCCAGTGCCTTGATGAGGACATCTTGGTCTACATCATCAGCGAGCGGGAAAATCTCTAGCTGAGGCACCTATATACGCGGCATCATGTCAAACGGACTGGCTTCGAAACGTTCCGCATGTGGCCGTTTATACTAGTTGGCCGGGTTGAGCGCGATGTCTTGTTCAGGTTGGAAACTGCTACCAGTGTCAGCGACCTTGGCAGAAGCAGCGGCCGAGGTTAGAGCTAGGCTAGAGCCAGCTTTGGCACTGATTCCCCGCTTTGAAGAAGCGGTGATGGCCCGGGAAAGTGCCGAGGCCATAGAACCGAAAGATCGTGGGAGAGGCATGGTGGGTTGAGGAGCAAGTACTCACAGTACAGCTGGAGATGAACAGGTGAGCTTGAAGGTAGCCATGGTGATCAAAAGTATAGATTGAAGAAAAGGTGTTGGAGATTTGGCTTTATATAGTCGATGAAAAGAGGTATCTAGAAATTGGCTTAATCAGTCATGGGAGAGTGATAACTACTTCTCGAACGTCCCATTATACAAGGTCTATATATCGTCTTTACAGATACACCAAATACTTAACTAGGGAGATTAGTACATAATATATCCTTCCTTTCCATTTCACTTGAAGAACAATCTTTTCCGAGACATCCTCGAGTTCGTGGTTAGCTTGGTAGGGTTCATCAGATAGTAGTCAATATTCCTTTAAACAGCAGGTCTAGGCCCTATATTGCAACTGATGGTTACTAGAATAGAATGTTTGTAAATATATGATCCAGTAACCGAATAACACTCTACCGAGGACAAAAAAGTATATATATCGGTATTTTTAAACTAGCCATGCCTTAAGGACTATCCCGCAGATAATGGGAATAAGCATTGTTGTGTTACGTCAAAGAGCTTAGACACATGTTACTTGACCCTTGACCAAAGGAGTAATTTGTCTCCTAGGCGTATATGCCGCTACGGTATGCACGGTATAAAATTTCCCACCAATAATCGGTCACGGATACTGGTACATAATTGATCCTTGCACAAACATATATATAGCTGCCGCCGATGGCACAGAAACGATAGCATTTTGGAAGGTCTATCAAACGTGGCCAGACAAAGCTAAAGATAGAATGCTTTGGAGATTGGGATCCCCTTTGAGAAATTAATGTAACCCTTCAAGTATGAGGATGACTAAATGTGTAGAAATGTAGACTTACAAACATGTAGGCAATACCAATCCATTAACGATAAGACAAGAAGAAAATATAAACATTGAGCCACTAATAAGATGGCTAGATGACAAGCTGATACAAATGCATATTGTTACAGATGACTGATACACACAGCATTTAACCCTGTTCTATAAAGGTTGTCATAGTGGTCTAGGGTCTAATTGCCCGTTGAAAAGCTTGGGTTTGCTTGTAACAGTGAGGCTCTGTTGTCTCCAAACAGCAACCAAGCATATCTGTATACACACATATATATTATACAGGCCACGATGGAATTTCTTCTACGAGAAGTGACATTTATGCTATTATTGTGCCTTTTTTAAGGCCACTAATTCTTTAAACAAGCACATGCTACAGGTTGTTTATTCTAATATTATCAAAATGACAATAATGACATGAGCCACGTTGGCTGACTGGCCATTACTTTCAAGTTTACGGTCCAAACATTCTACTACATACATAATTCAACCTTTCACAGTGGCATCGAGATCACCTCGTATGGCCGAGAGGAGATCAAGATCAACTCTTGGAATTAAATTAATCCAGAAGGTATCTTTTTCTATCTGAACCGGCCTCAGACTAATACTGGCACTGAATCAGATGGAAGACACAGACATTCTAGCCCTTAATATCAATTCAATGATATCTAATTTATTCTTCATATAGAATCATGATCATGGCATTCCATACAGGGACGGCACGCTTGCTACTGTGATTTGGAATCAACTAGTTTCTGTTACTATTTCTATAACTGTCTACTGAGCAGATACTATCATATATGCTATGCTATGTATGTTTACTGTTTATCGTATACCAAACGATATGACTATATGCAGTCATTACCAGCATGTAAATTTTAACTTTAATTTAGCCCTTATATCGCGCAATTCTCACTAAGATTTATATGTATGATTTCAAAACTTGACTCTGCTGGATTTCACTATAACCTCATATCAACGCCACTCATCTTGTATCCAGATTCGGTATGTACCATGCTTCATTTTTCGACAAGATACTTTGTTGATCATATTGGTTTTGTCAGTGGTGAAAATTATCCTGAAATTAATCTCGGTAATCTTAGGATAGTTCAGGAAATAGACATAAGTAAATGCCTACCTCCTGTGTATTAAGCAGCTTTATAGCATTAATTTACTTGATAGCATTTCTGAAATGAGGTTCTAAGTCAATGATAGCTGATATATGATACAAAATGAATACTTAGTGTTTACCTCTTTTTTGACATTATCATCTAATTATCATCCGTATAGGTTATCACGTCCCTATCATGAAAAATAGTGACTCTATTTACACAGGGCATGTTGCACTTCTTATACATGGCACGACCAATTCGGAACATTATTTTACACCGCCTTAAAAAAAACAAAAATCGGTAAAGTATCCCGCATCTGGTTATACTCTATAGGACAAAAGTATCTACGGTGTTATTTAACTATCGCAAATGAAGGCAAGTAGTTGTGGGCACTAATATATTTGTATATTTGATAATGGAAGGACATATTAAGACATAATTAAAACTATGGAATTAGGTACATAAGAAGGTAAAAACACAACACGGTACTATGTGCTAGAGGGCTGTGACATATTGCCTCTGACAAGTTAGCAAATACATTAGACAAAGCCTGTACTTTTATCGTCTAAGAAGGCCTAGGAACTTACTGAATAGACATTGTTTGATTGTGTTGTTGGTAGTTTAAAGTTGATTTTTTAACTTCGCCGGATTGCAAGTGTGGATGTTCAATTTGGGAGAGTAAACAATCGAATTGGAACGTACTTATGAACTACATGTACAGTTTATTGCAAACTTTAATTGAAGATTTCAGAGCTAGATTAATGATTTTCTACAGGAGATGTCTGTTCTTACTTATAGCCAGACCTGAGAAGTCCAATATATGTTCATTCTAGGTTCTCAGGCTTTGTACTAAGGTCTAGCCAGCAATTCCTTTTCTTCCGTTGGTCGCTTTTACTATCTCGAACATCCGTAGAGATATACACGGAAACCTTCACAATCATGGCCAACCCAGTGGTTTTTTGAGGTGAGTTGACTAATTAGTAACTGCATAATCTTTGTAAAAGATGGGAAAGCCTTTTTCATAGGAAGTTATGTTATATAAATCCGGCAGAAAGAAGTCGGTGTAAAATGATGTTCCGAATCGGTCGTGCTATGTATAAGAAGTGCAACATGCCCTGTGTAAATAGAGTGAGTCACTCATGGAAAATATAAGACCCATGCCGAAAACCGAGTAATGCCTCAGTCTGCCGGGAATAAAATATTGTAACTAGAATCACGATATAATGTACATACATATATGCATACCCAATTTTACAGCTCTAAATCGATGTTCAAATGATAAATGTATACATTAAGAAGTGATAAATATGAACGATAAGTTAAGATGCTAAATTTCTTAGATCCCGCAGATCTCCTATATATCTGTATATAAATTGAAGCCCTGTAACCCTTACAATGGGCCAGAATAACACTATATGCAGCGTGATTATGTAATACAATGTTTACCCCGGAGAACTCGAGAGTAGGATCTTGTAGGTGGACATGAAAAGAGGCTTTTGAAGAACCTAGAAGATATCCACAGACTAGACTGTATAAGGAAAAAGAGGAAGATGATCAAAACTTATATGATGATAAGATAAATCTATGTTAAGTGTTATTACAAAATCATCATGGAGGAAGAGAAGAGGATATTCAGCACATCTCGATGATATACAATAGGGAGTTAGAAGAAATTCGACATAAAAGAGGGGACTCCTAAAAAAAAAA